>CM055096.1:20767526-20886014 GCA_029204225.1 Diphasiastrum complanatum | reverse complement strand
CCTATAAACTAGAATCAAACCTCAAGGATCTAAACTACATCCAGTATTCTATGTAAATCGCTTGCAGAAATGCTTAAGCCTTACATTAAGGTGGCAAGGCTTATGTCACTAGTGGAAAAAGATGTTATGGATCATGGACTAGCATGCATCTTAGATAGGAGGGAGTCAATTGAGGAATCCTATCCTCCAAGGATATCTTGTTATGTGAAAAGGACTTGCCTTGTTCGACGCTACTTGGGAGAGTCATTATAGGCCTGTCAAGCATACCCTAAATTTGTCATCGAGGAACAATGACTTTCATGAAAAGGGTGAAAAATGTGAGGCCCCAATCATGGTCCTAATGTACCTTGGAAGGGCCAATGACTAGTTAAGTTTGGTGACCACTCATGGCAGGGACCACAACCCACACTAGAGTACTAGGCACCCAAGTCCTTGGGTGTATCACCATAGGTAAGTCGGCGATGAATAGGCTCATCATGGACTCACCAAGTCAACCCATAGTTAGGGGGGCAATGTATAGGTTTTAGTTCTAAAGGACCATCTAGGCATGGTTGGGGCACTTGGGTGGCTAAAGATTAATTTGGATACATATTCAGGGGTCAGGATTGACATGGCATCGTTGATCACCCATGCATGAGTGCCATGTGTCAAATGACTAAAATCACCTTAGGTAGTGGCAAAGCTAGAGGAATAGTAGGTGGACTTGGTGCTTGAACTGCATGAACACAACCTTTGGTAGGGCTTCGTATGAATCGCTCTAGAGTAACATCACCAAGGGAAAAAAACTACTATGCACCAAGAATGATATCATAGTACTTGAGAGGATCAATGTGAAATTAGCTTGCCAAACGAAATCCCCATTTGTCACTCAATGCATTGAAGAATTCGAGGACTAAAGAAAAATGTAGGAACTAGCATGACTTTCTCAAGACCCTCATGTACTAAAAGGTTCAAGGTCAACATCTCCACAGGAAGAGGAAGCACAAGGCAACCTTCAAGTACTATAAGTGGGAAGAGCACTCAAAGAGCAAATACATGAGGGAGAGGACTCTTGTGATCACCCCAACTAGGCTCAAAGAATACCAAACACACAAACAATAGAAGGGAACCATCGTAGAGATGAAAAATCAGCTCTATGCACATAAATTACATTGGAGGTAGAAGAAATTTTGTACTGAGAAATATTTTGTACGATATTGCTTAGGTGCACAATAGGGTTATTTGGCTATGGAAAATGTCACCATTTTTTTTTTCCCTGATTCTTTATAAATTCCAAACTATATCACATAGGTGCATGACAAGCTTAGGGTGGTTAGGGTGCAGTATCCAATATCACAAAACAAAATTGAATCGAATTATTTTTTGTAAAATATTGCTTGTATGTGTGAGAAGCTATTTCGTTGTGGGCAAATGGGCTAGGGAGCACATATTAGATTTCACAAAACCTGAATCTAATCAATGTTGCAAAACGGATCACAAAAAAAAATCTATGTCACATTGCCAACTCAAGCATTCAATTTGTTTGAGTTGGGTTAGGCCGACCTTGGTTCACTAACAACTAGAGTGCCAGTTGATTGCAAGCTACGGTGATAGCTGATAACCACAACTAGGCATCTATCCGAATTAGGGTTGATTATGTGAAAAGTAGCAACCAAGTGAGACCATCTAGCAAGCCTAGGTTGAGTATGGTTGACATTTGGAGTTAATTGTCTAGCTAAGAGGTTATATGACAAACTCCATGGATTGTCAAGCTAACTATTGGGCCATGTTGGTTAATGGGGTTATTGTTACCACCATGTTGGAAGGGAGCAATAGGCATAGAGAGTTGGTCATCAACCTCATCGACAACTATGAACAGATTCATAGATATTGGCATCAATGAAGCATATAGATTAGAATCGAGGCGGCATGACAAGAATAGCTAAGAGACATCACATTAGATCATAGCTACAAGCAATGGACAACAAAACCCCTTCCAAAAATCTGAATTGGCTTGTGTGATGCTTCTTTGATTGTGGTTGGCTCCTGTGAAAGATATTCGGACTAAGAGAATGATCAATATCAGAAGGTAGGAAAATGAATGACAATGTCTCCTACATAATGCATAGAGAAGCCTTAAAAAAGGTAGCTTCTAGACAGTAAGATAATGCTTATGCATGAAGTAAATAATAAAAGTAGGAATGACAAATGTAATAAGCCGAGTCCATAATTCAAGGCATCCCTGTGACTTGGGTGAAAAGTGTTTTTGGCTCCTTAGTTTATTGTCTGAGCAAATGCAATTTCTATCATAATGTATTTTCTATCTTTTGGTTTGCAAACTTTTTGACATTTAAATACTATTTTCTAACTTAAATATGATACAATAAGGATAGGAGTTCTTTAATTGCACAGGGAGTAACAATTAAAGCTTGCAAAACACCCAAAAAGAGTCTACTCTAGTTGATGAACAATTTTTAATCTCCTAAAGCTACAACAAGATAGCACACTTTTAGACATATAACAATATAGTCAAATTTTATAGGTACAAAAAATTCTTTGATTTTATTAGCTTATTTTGGCATGATGCAAAAAGGCAAGAACTACCTAATAGTGGTCTTACTAATCACATGTGAAATTCCCGCTAAGCCAAATATTTTGTAAAAAAATTTGTGGTGTATTTTTTTGATGTTGTTTGGAATTTTGTAATGGACTAGAAAACTTCAAAAAAAACTCATTTTGGGCAAATGGAGCCAAGAGAATGCATAAAGTAAGTCTTGGAGCTAGTCAAAGTCTCCTTGCACTCCAGCCTGCTTGTGTTGTCATCAAGGTCAGGGTCTTCCTTAACTCAATTAAGCTAAAACTTCCAAAGTGGATCTTGGAGCACAAAGCCATGCTTCCGCGTTGCCAAAAGGGCATTACTCTGAGCCACAATTACCAGAATACAAAAAAGTTTTCAATATGGCACCAAAAATGGGAATGCATGTCAATTTTGAATACACATATGAATGAATATGCCACATAATCATGCCATATTATTGACATTGTCAAGTTTCAGACATAAACAACTTTTTTAACTATAAAATTAGAACTTAAGATGCCCAAAAACAGCGTGTAAATGGTCCAAAGATGATTGGAAAACCTGAAACAGCCTAAAAACTTGAATAGTTTGCTTTTTCTCTTCCAAGATAAATTTTATAAATAACTCAAAAACAGCACAATACGGCATTTGCAGCCATATTTGGGGCCAAAGACGTTTTTCTTTTTGTTTTGGCCTCTGATTCCTTGAAAATGTTTAAACACCATTTTCAACAGGTGTGTTCTGGTAACTATGCTCTGAGCCTCTAATTGGATCTGGATCCATAAAGTCATTTGTCCCACCAGACTCATGAAGTCGGATAGTACAGTCAAATTTTTGTTTTTATAAGCAATATTGTCAGCTCACAAATAGAATTATGGTTCAGTTTTGTGCCTCATTGGACCAGTTTCCCTTGACTAGCAATTTCCTTTGACTAGTGACTGTATATGACGACAAGTTTGCTAAGCTATTGGATTTTCTAGAAGCTTCCATGTGTGTGTGTTACAAAGTTTCCATAGTTTGGAAGTGGAAATAATGTTTAATTTTTGGACTGGTTCTTTTAAGGTGTAGTAGGCTAAGGTCTTAATGTGGCTCAATGGGGCTAATGTACTCAATATCATCTGCTTGGGAGAAACTTGACTACATCCTCTTTTTGTTCGAAATCGATTGACTCTATTTGATGTAATACTATGTCTTTAGCAACTAGCTTCTTTCATCTGGCCATAACTTTTCTTTCATGTACTCATTTTTGCAATATTTATGCATCTGCTAGATTTCAACACTGATCTTCAGTTGAATTTAACTCGTATGTTCACTTTCAGGAGGAAATTTTTGATGAGACAGATGAATACATTGATGTACATGACAAGTGAGTTCTTATTTTCAATAATTAAGAAAAAAAACTAATCAAAGAGATTTTTGTTGTGGAAACCACTTGCTTCGTTAGCTACTAATTTATGCAATATGCTGATTTGAGAAGGAAAATGTCATCTAACTTGTACTCTGGATTGCTGCTTTTGATCTCTACAGGATAAAAATCAATATGTTGCTTCCTGAAGCAAATTCTCCTTCCAATCCACCTACAACCACATCGGTTTCATCGACATCTTCATTAGAGAAAAGGTCTTTGAAGACTTCTTCAGTGCCTTCTCCTCAACATTCTCTAGCAACAAATTCACTTTTATCACCAGAGAAACAAGTTACAGGGCCTAAGCCTCCATTGCCACATACTAATACACTGCCATTTTCAGCTCTTACAAGCCTAGGCTCACAAAATCAACATATTGGTTCTCCAATTGTAAGTGTAAACTATGGAAGAAATATGTGGCAACTATATTTCATTTTACTTTCTTAAAGCAGCAAGTTTAGTTCTACATCAAGAAGTTTTTTAAGTATGCCATGAGGGATGCTAAAATTCTTTTTTCTCAATTTTGTGATAGGCGAGGCTTTTTATGTCTTCCTTTTTTAAATAATCATTGCTTCAGCAAGCATTGAGCCCTTTAGTTGTTGAAATAGTTCATTTTCTAGCTACTAACAATGCCTTCTTGTTATAGGATCAGCTTTACAATAATGTACAAGCTTGTGTTATCTAGTTTGCAATACCTTATGTTGTGGGTTCTCTAAGTGGCTATATTCTTCAAGTGTTCTGTTTCAAGTATGCTTAATATGCCAATTTCACGATGTTTCTATTTATTGTTCTCTTATGACTCTCCACATTTGCTACATGAGAGTGTTAATCCTATCTTCTTCTTGAGCCTATTGCACATATGTCATCTTTGGCTCTATAAGAAGTTCCATTCTGACATTAGGTATGTCTACAACTTACGTCGTTCCTTTCATTGCTAGTACATACAATATACTCCTATAGTCCCTCCCACAACCATTACTATTACTTCTAGGTGGTGTTTGTTAGAAGCCTCCTTGTCGAAACCGACCAAGGTAAGGACACAATCAAGTGACGAATGCTCTTTTACTTCCCATTGATAGAGATACTACCATCTCATTCCCATGCATTGGAGCTATAGGCCACCATCAAGCATGCTCAGGTCTCCACTAGGCTATAGTGTACCATATCATTGCATCCTACCTACATCTTAAGGCTAACATATGATCCTCGCCCAACCATGTGGGAAGAGCTATCCATTCTCCAGGTGAGCATGAACGCCAAAATCATAGAGATTCACCTCTATATACATAGTGTAGGTGGGGTCACCTCCACCAACATTATCATGTCCAAACCACGGGTCAATAAACAAGGGGTCGTCGCCCCACACCAATAGAACATCACACATAGCACCCAAACGATCTATAGTTCCAATTAAGCATTTCGTCCTCTTCTTAAAGTGAGTGTCACAAGCCTATAACCAGAGTCAAAATCGTAAAGGGTCAATAGATGCTAGAAACCACAGTCAGGTGTGTGTTTAGATGACACACTCAATAGGTCAGGACAATGTAAATGCCATACGTAAGTTAATGGACCCAACAAATGTTTGGTAGCAGTAAGGCCTAACTTGAGCATAGGGCTAACGTTGGACAAGGTCCTAAGGTAGGTATTTCATGTATACGCAGTTAGGTGTCCTGTGACACTAGGAGAGGTGTCATTGCACTTGGTGTAATGCATGCTAATAGCTTACACTGGCCTAGTTGGGGCACTTTCTATAGAAAGAGAGTGTGATGGCTGGGTGGATTAGACTATGCTAGTTCTACTATGGTTGCAAAGTATCTAACACTAGTATCAAAGCCATTAGATCAATATGATGATAGTACACTACTAAAAGGACATTTACACTCACAATCACACAAGTTAATTTCCAAAGTTTCACCTTTACCACCAGGGATTTTGATATTTTGTGTTGTAGGTTTTTCTCTTTCAGAGAAAATTTCATCATATGTCCATGCTTGTTGCAGATGAAACAAAAATTTGTCTTTTTAGTCTTGATCTAGAACATAAAGTTTCTTCTTCTTCTACGTTTTCCATCAACAGTTTCTTCTCAATCAACAAGTTTTGAAGAAGAGATTAGGTTTGATTCTTCAAAGTTTTAATTTTCAGCGCATTTTTGCATCAGAAATGCAACAAAAAATCAGCAAGATTAAAGCCTGAATTTCAGCGTGTCTTGTGATCCAATATTAGTGCACTTGGCTAGTATTTTTGGGTGCCCTCAAAGGATCAAAATTGAATTGGATTTAGGGAGTGCCAACGACCAGTTTCAAGCAACAAAATTTCCTTAGATCATCTGGCCAAGGACTGGGTTCACTTTTTTTAGAATTTCAGTGTCTCTTGAAGTGGACATCAATGGACCTTGTGACTAGCATAGTGAGTTTCTAATAAACGTCTACAACACATTTTCTTGCTTTCTTCCAACAGCTGTTTCTTGCAGGACATCAGCGAGTTCCAACGCATTTTATTTCAAGTACAGTCATGTCCCATCCAAAGACTCAACCTTGTAGTGCCCCATCTGTATTCCCCAAAGCTAGCTCCAAAGTTGCTCTTGAATGGTTCCAAACCAAAACTTGAGAATACATTGAGATGCGAACTCCAAAGCCACCATCAAGTCCCTCACATGACTGTGCATGCCAATATCTTCCATGGCCCAAACCAAATGATCTGTACCCATTCATCACTGAAACTTGCATCCTTGATGCAATATTGATATGGCAAATTGACTTACTTAGCCACACTGACAGTTGAAGCAAGGTTGCATCGAACCGCGGTTCGAACCTCGAACCACGATTCGAATCGTTCCAACCATTCGGAGCCGGTTCGAACCGGATTTAAAAAAAAACAAAAAAAACAAAAAACAAACTCCCAAAAAGCCAAAAAAAACACGTTCTGAGATTATTATTTTTTTCCGGTTCGAAACGTTTTCCGATTCAAACTTTCAGTAGTGATCAAGACGTGACCCATTATCGTCATATCAGTCAGGCACTGGTCTCATAGCTGGCTACTTGGGTTAGCCCAGTAGCCACATTGATAGGACATTAGCTTGTATAGTGGATTTTGGTTTCGTTATGCTATACTCGAGGGCATGTCTTGGGTTTGGTTGTTTAGGCCATATTGGGCCTTATTCTAGTTTGGTGACACTTGTTGATCCCATGCAGTTTGGGGCTTTTCCTATATGTACAGTGTTTCCTTGTAATCTATTAACTTTTGTTGTGCCATCTTTGAGAGCTTGTGAGGAATGGCTATGGTGATTGATCGATGTGATTTGCATATTACACTAGATTCTATTGGAATTTTAACTTGGTATCAGAGCGGCAGGGTGATGTAGGTATGCACGATCCGGTGAAGCCAACGTTGACGTCTTTCACCAGAAAATCGGCAATAGAAGCGTCTCAGGGGAGACAACTCCATACAGGGTATCGGCAGTCTGGATGGCAGGAGACAACAAAGTTCCTTTGATCGGAGCTTCAGGGAAGTGATCAGAACGATCGTCGTAAGTGGCATTCACGGAAGAATTCTAGAAAAACTTGCAGTTCAGTGGTTTCGGGGAAATCATCGGTGATGACTGTATAGTTCACTGTATGGACAACCGTTCGGCGTAGCGGAGATTTGTAGAGGAGCTGCAAAGAGTAGTGAATGACATTCATGGCAATTTATAGGGATCAATTTGGTGCAAGGATGAAAAAGTTGCTATTTCTCAGTTTTTTGAGTTATAGACGAATTTCTCAAGAAAGTGGACTGTTTGCGATAGGGCACCATTTGCCATCAATTCCAGCATGAAAGCAATAGCTGGGCGACCTCAATAAGTTGGAAAACTACAAGAAAAACCTCTGAGTGAGGTGGAGCAATACTCATAAAGGCTACAAACTTCTGAAGCTAGGGTTTGCAGGCAAAAGATGCAGGATCTCTCTCTGTAGAGGCCAAAATTCTAATATGTAAAAGCGTGACCATAGGCGCCGTAGCAGCATAAGACTAACCACAGATGGTTGTAGGCTGTCGTGGAGGAGGTAGAGTAGGATTAGATTGTGAATGCGCGGTTTTGTATCGTGATCCAAGCCCCCATAGCATAAAAGTGCAAGTGAGAAGATGAGGTGAGGGCGCGGACAGCGCGCGCGCTCCCACTCAAGTTGAGTGATAGCGGCTGGAGATGATTTGTGAATGAAGGAATCCGATTCAACTCGCTGGTGCATTGTAGACCGTAGGATGGAATCCAAAGAAGATCCATCGCGAAGATTGCAAGGATTACAAGAAGGGTGGGCCGTCAGGTAAAGACTCACCTTTGGATGGGCATGAAAAAGGCCCTTGAAGAGTTGAAAGGTGAAATTGAAGACTCTTCATTAAAACATTTCAACGGAAATGCCTTTGAAGGGACCCGACTTTTAAAGTCACCAATTCTTCATTAAAAAACTTTATTACGAAGTTCCAGTTCATTTTTGCAAGGCATATTTTGAATTTCATCACCATTCCATTGAGCGGAGTGCGGGTGACTTGGTGATGGGCTACATTTGCCATTTGGGCATCGTAGGGCCAAATTTGGAACTATTTTTGGCTTGTGAAACTTGGTGCAGGGTGGTACAATGAGGCATTATCGTTTTGAAATCATTATTGCTTACTTCTGACAGGGTAACAAGGTGTTTGGGAGCGGTAAATGTGGTATAGGGGGCGAATGATAGCGGAATTGTGTTTTGAGAAAGCTATTATTGGCGACAAAAGTGTAGTTTTGGCAGTGTGACTATTCATCATTGGCAACAATTTTGAGAGGGCAAACAATCACAGGTGATAGTTGCATGGACACACGCATCTGTAGCTTGGAAATTTCTCGTTCGGAGAGAAATATGGGCTAGCTTGGAGGTACACACATTTTGGCGGTCATAGGTGATTGAAGTGCCAGGTGGAAACCATAATTGGGCAAGATAGCGGACTTGCATTGGACTAGTTGTGTGTGGAACACATGGAGGATGAAGAACGGGTCAATAATCACACTTTGGATGCTCATGGTGAGTGGTAAGGGTGATGTTTTACGGATTTTGCAGTTGGTAAGTCAATTTTGATCAAGTCATTGTAGCTGTGAAGCAGTGTATCAGGTTTGTCATCGATGAAATACACTTCAACGCAAGGTTGCACCCCGATTCAAACCGGTCGATTCTTTCCGGTTTCTTTCTAGCATATCAAATTTTCAAAAATCATATGGTTTCTTGACTTATGTCAACGAACATCAACAATATTCTCTGGTATCATCAATTCTCCAACTCAACTAGTTCACCTTTCAAAATTAGGTCATCCTTTCTAATAAGGTGTTCTTTTTAATGACATATGTGGATCACAAGATGAACTCTAACTCCAACACTGACTTCGTTTGGAAGATCTAGTTGATAAGTGACTCGGTTGATTTTCTTTCCAACCTTGTAAATACCGCTATATTGTTGAGATACCTTATGACATTTTTCAATTCGAAGTACCTTAGAATATCTATAAAACTAAGCTCTATTCAAAGCGGTATCAATGCTTTCTTTTCCCACTTACAACATTTCCTGCATATCTTGCAAGAAATCAAGTACAACTTGGATCTCAAGACCTTTGAGTCTTACAGAAACTGGTGAATGAGGCCCAAGGCCATACATCAACATAAAATGGTTGCATCCAATGAAAGAATGCTTGGCACTATTATGCGAACTCAATCATTGGGAGATAATTTTTTCCAATCAAACTGCCTTTGGGACACATATGCTCTTAGCATATCCTTCGTAATCTTGTTGATATGTTATGTCTGCCCATTAAATTCCGGGCGATCCAAAAAACTTCATATACTAAGGGTTGTTTCATGTTTTTCAAAGACTGATTGCTAGAATTTGCCAAAAAAATTGGAGTTTTGATCACTAACAATGTCATTTGGCAAGCCATATAATCTGAACAGCTTTTCCACAAAGAAATTGGGCTAGGCTCTCACCTACTACCCAAATAGCATTACAACTCTTCCTGGTTCTAAGGTGTCTAGCCTATAGTCTCATGTCCTGATTCGAATCGGCCTGATTCGACGAGCTCAAACCGATTCGAACCGCCCATCTAGAAATTGAATAGGTCGAATTGGTCAAGTTGCAAATTTTTTTGGTTTAAAGGTATCCAGGCATGAATTTAGAATCTATATTCTACAAATTAGGTTGTATACATAGTACATACTACCTACAATGTACATTAAGCATTCAAGTAATGTTTCATGTCTGATTCATGATTAATTGGACATATGGTTCTAACAGATTTGGATTGCCAATCTGGAAATTGAAGTTACTGAACTCTAGAGCTAAGAGGACGAGTCTTAGCTGTACAACTAGCTACTATAGTTAGTGGTTAGTGGTTCACAAAGTAACAAATACAACTCAAATTGGACCTTAGCATAATCAATTAGTCTCTCCAATCCTAAGGCATCAACAACATAATTTGACTTACCTATATGATTTTGTATCAAATTTAAACTTTTGAATGAGTCTCAACCATCTACTCCTATGGGCTTTAAGGTCAATGAGCATCACATATACTTAAGAGGTTGACGATCAATCATCACTATACTAGCACCATATAAATAATGCTTTCTTCCAACAGTTGTTTCTTGCAGGACATCAGCGAGTTCCAACGCATTTTATTTCAAGTACAGTCATGTCCCATCCAAAGACTCAACCTTGTAGTGCCCCATCTGTATTCCCCAAAGCTAGCTCCAAAGCTGCTCTTGAATGGTTCCAAACCAAAACTTGAGAATACATTGAGATGCGAACTACAAAGCCACCATCAAGTCGCTCACATGACTGTGCATGCCAATATCTCTCCAAGTGAGCTTGTGAGATCTTCCATGGCCCAAACCAAATGATCTGTACCCATTCATCACTGAAATTTGCATCCTTGATGCAATACTGATATGCTTAGCCAAACTGACAGTTGAAGCAAGGTTGCATCGAACCGCGGTTCGAACCTCGAACCACAATTCGAATCGTTCGAACCATTCGGAGCCGGTTCGAATTCGGTTCGAACCGGATTAAAAAAAAAACAAAAAAAACAAAAAACAAACCCCCAAAATGCCAAAAAAAACACGTTTTGAGATTATTATTTTTTTCCGGTTCGATTTGTTTTCCGATTCAAACTTTCAGTAGTGATCAAGACGTGACCCATTATCGTCATATCAGTCAGGCACTGGTCTCATAGTTGGCTACTTGGGTTAGCCCAGTAGCCACATTGATAGGACATTAGCTTGTATAGTGGATTTTGGTTTCGTTATGCTATACTCGAGGGCATGTCTTGGGTTTGGTTGTTTAGGCCATATTGGGCCTTATTCTAGTTTGGTGACACTTGTTGATCCCATGCAGTTTGGGGCTTTTCCTATATGTACAGTGTTTCCTTGTAATCTATTAACTTTTGTTGTGCCATCTTTGAGAGCTTGTGAGGAATGGCTATGGTGATTGATCGATGTGATTTGCATATTACACTAGATTCTATTGGAATTTTAACTTGGTATCAGAGCGGCAGGGTGATGTAGGTATGCACGATCCGGTGAAGCCAACGTTGACGTCTTTCACCAGAAAATCGGCAATAGAAGCGTCTCAGGGGAGACAACTCCATACAGGGTATCGGCAGTCTGGATGGCAGGAGACAACAAAGTTCCTTTGATCGGAGCTTCAGGGAAGTGATCAGAACGATCGTCGTAAGTGGCATTCACGGAAGAATTCTAGAAAAACTTGCAGTTCAGTGGTTTCGGGGAAATCATCGGTGATGACTGTATAGTTCACTGTATGGACAACCGTTCAGCGTAGCGGAGATTTGTAGAGGAGCTGCAAAGAGTAGTGAATGACATTCATGGCAATTTATAGGAATCAATTCGGTGCAAGGATGAAAAAGTTGCTATTTCTCAGTTTTTTGAGTTATAGACGAATTTCTCAAGAAAGTGGACTGTTTGCGATAGGACACCATTTGCCATCAATTCCAGCATGAAAGCAATAGCTGGGCGACCTCAGTAAGTTGGAAAACTACAAGAAAAACCTCTAAGTGAGGTGGAGCAATACTCATAAAGGCTACAAACTTCTGAAGCTAGGGTTTGCAGGCAAAAGATGCAGGATCTCTCTCTGTAGAGGCCAAAATTCTAATATGTAAAAGCGTGACCATAGGCGCCGTAGCAGCATAAGACTAACCACAGATGGTTGTAGGCTGTCGTGGAGGAGGTAGAGTAGGATTAGATTGTGAATGCGCGGTTTTGTATCGTGATCCAAGCCCCCATAGCATAAAAGTGCAAGTGAGAAGATGAGGTGAGGGCGCAGACAGCGCGCGCGCTCCCACTCAAGTTGAGTGATAGCGGCTGGAGATGATTTGTGAATGAAGGAATCCGATTCAACGCGCTGGTGCATTGTAGACCGTAGAATGGAATCCAAAGAAGATCCATCGCGGAGATTGCAAGGATTACAAGAAGGGTGGGCCGTCAGGTAAAGACTCACCTTTGGATGGGCATGAAAAAGGCCCTTGAAGAGTTGAAAGGTGAAATTGAAGACTCTTCATTAAAACATTTCAACGGAAATGCCTTTGAAGGGACCCGACTTTTAAAGTCACCAATTCTTCATTAAAAAACTTCATTACAAAGTTCCAGTTCATTTTTGCAAGGCATATTTTGAATTTCATCACCATTCCATTGAGCGGAGTGCGGGTGACCTGGTGATGGGCTACATTTGCCATTTGGGCATCGTAGGGCCAAATTTGGAACTATTTTTGGCTTGTGAAACTTGGTGCAGGGTGGTACAATGAGGCATTATCGTTTTGAAATCATTATTGCTTACTTCTGACAGGGTAACAAGGTGTTTGGGAGCGGTAAATGTGGTATAGGGGGCGAATGATAGCGGAATTGTGTGGAGAAAGCTATTATTGGCGACAAAAGTGTAGTTTTGGCAGTGTGACTATTCATCATTGGCAACAATTTTGAGAGGGCAAGCAATCACAGGTGATAGTTGCATGGACACACGCATCTGTAGCTTGGAAATTTCTCGTTTGGAGAGAAATATGGGCTAGCTTGGAGGTACACACATTTTGGCGGTCATAGGTGATTGAAGTGCCAGGTGGAAACCATAATTGGGCAAGATAGCGGACTTGCATTGGACTAGCTGTGTGTGGGACACATGGAGGATGAAGAACGGGTCAATAATCACACTTTGGATGCTCATGGTGAGTGGTAAGGGTGATGTTTTACGGATTTTGCAGTTGGTAAGTCAATTTTGATCAAGTCATTGTAGCTGTGAAGGAGTGTATCAGGTTTGTCATCGATGAGATACACTTCAACGCAAGGTTACACCCCGATTCAAACTGGCCGATTCTTTCCGGTTTCTTTCTAGCATACCAAATTTTCAAAAATCATATGGTTTCTTGACTTATGTCAACGAACATCAACAATATTCTCTGGTATCATCAATCCTCCAACTCAACTAGTTCACCTTTCAAAATTAGGTCATCCTTTCTAATAAGGTGTTCTTTTTAATGACATATGTGGATCACAAGATGAACTCTAACTCCAACACTGACTTCGTTTGGAAGATCTAGTTGATAAGTGACTCGGTTGATTTTCTTTCCAACCTTGTAAATACCGCTATATTGTTGAGATACCTTACGACATTTTTCAATTCGAAGTACCTTAGAATATCTATAAAACTAAGCTCTATTCAAAGCGGTATCAATGCTTTCTTTTCCCACTTACAACATTTCCTGCATATCTTGCAAGAAATCAAGTACAACTTGGATCTCAAGACCTTTGAGTCTTACAGAAACTGGTGAATGAGGCCCAAGGCCATACATCAACATAAAATGGTTGCATCCAATGGAAGCATGCTTGGCACTATTATGCGAACTCAATCATTGGGAGATAATTTTTTCCAATCAAACTGCCTTTGGGACACATATGCTCTAAGCATATCCTTCGTAATCTTGTTGATATGTTATGTCTGCCCATTAAATTCCGGGCGATCCAAAAAACTTCATATACTAAGGGTTGTTTCATGTTTTTCAAAGACTGATTGCTAGAATTTGCCAAAAAAATTGGAGTTTTGATCACTAACAATGTCATTTGGCAAGCCATATAATCTGAACAGCTTTTCCACAAAGAAATTGGGCTAGGCTCTCACCTACTACCCAAATAGCATTACAACCCTTCCTGGTTCTAAGGTGTCTAGCCTATAGTCTCATGTCCTGATTCGAATCGGCCTGATTCGACGAGCTCAAACCGATTCGAACCGCCCATCTAGAAATTGAATAGGTCGAATTGGTCAAGTTGCAAATTTTTTTGGTTTAAAGGTATCCAGGCATGAATTTAGAATCTATATTCTACAAATTAGGTTGTATACATAGTACATACTACCTACAATGTACATTAAGCATTCAAGTAATGTTTCATGTCTGATTCAGGATTAATTGGACATATGGTTCTAACAGATTTGGATTGCCAATCTGGAAATTGAAGTTACTGAACTCTAGAGCTAAGAGGACGAGTCTTAGCTGTACAACTAGCTACTATAGTTAGTGGTTAGTGGTTCACAAAGTAAAAAATACAACTCAAATTGGACCTTAGCATAATCAATTAGTCTCTCCAATCCTAAGGCATCAACAACATAATTTGACTTACCTATATGATTTTGTATCAAATTTAAACTTTTGAATGAGTCTCAACCATCTACTCCTATGGGCTTTAAGGTCAATGAGCATCACATATACTTAAGAGGTTGACGATCAATCATCACTATACTAGCACCATATAAATAATGCTTGTTGTGAAGCGCCAAGGACAAAGTGTAACGTTAACATCTGTCATACTGATTCTTTCATGATTTAAGTGCTTTTCCCTTAACGTATGTATATAAGTGTTGTGTCTTTATTTTACTTTTTTATGTTCTATCCGCCTAGCTTTTCGTCCATCCATTGCTCAATGCTCTATATAATTGGATTACCAAGCACTCTTGGACATTGTATCTAGCATGGGTTTTCTTTATATGGACCATATATCATTGTGGTTTGGTATTATTGTGTTTTGATATATAGTCAATATTTTTACTTTGTGATATTGGGATCCATTTGCTATGGTGCACATTTCGTCTTCCATCAACAACACTCTAGATAGTGGGAACAATATACTTACTTGGTTCATATGCTATTATTGGTTCCTACGCCTAATTCATATGTATTTGCATAATTGCAGTTTCCAAACATTTGTGCTCTCTAGGGTGGCAACATTGTTGTTCCTTTGAAGTCATCCTACAAGTCATGATATGGTATTATTCCTACATTGTTATTGATTTATGGCTCCGATTGGTGGCGTGATTGATCTTTGAACCTTTCTCTAACACCCTTTGTCAGTACTCTAGGATATTTTTGTAGTTTCACTTGGCATTCATAGAGAATGCATTATATTTAGATTCGTTTAAGCTCTCTCAAGAATAATATCATAGCAGTGGTTCATCATAGTAGGCTTAGTTTTGTTCTTGGTCCATTTTTATTGCTTGTTTGCTTCAATGTTTCATCCTTTTGAGATAGGTGATTGGAGTCGAGTGCCCCATGTGTGCTTAGTACTCTATGGTACGATTAGTGTTGAAGAACACATTATAGAACAATTTAAGTTTATGTAGAATGTATGAAGTCTTTGTCATCGAGGATCGATGACTTCTTGAAGGGAAAAGAAATGTTACCCAACATGACTCTAGACCAATTAGTCACTAGAAGGCCAATTGACCATATGACAAGTTGTCAGAGATGATGAGAACTTATCGTTGTGGGCCTAACTATCAGTGCTATATTCATGAATGTGACTTTTGGTAATACTTTATTAGTTATTTATGAGTTTTATGGTCATTGTTGAGCCTCCAACCTTAGCTCGCAGGCTCTAGGGCTTTGGATAGTGTAAATATGCATGTGCTTCCTATGGACTTGTGGATTGAGTGTGGAGCACCACTTAGCTTAGATCAGCTTAATTTTGGCAACTTTTGCTCATCATTTAGTTCGATTATTTCAGCTTAGTATCAACAATTTTTTGTGGACATCATTATAATTCATTGATTATAGTTGTTCTCCAATGCTTTACTGGTATCTCTACATTCTCCTCTCGATTTAGTGTTTGTTTTGGTGTCATTTTGTTTGTAACTAAAAAAACTACTTCTCAAGCTCATAAATTTGCATCTCCTTTTCTTGTATTCTATATGTCAATCTCCAATCAACTTTCTTTCCAATGGCTTTGTTCATAAATTGTTTTCTCATGTATCTTTAAGTCAAGTCCCTTGAAACTTCTAGCTCAATTTTTTTTCTTCTTTCTATTTAAATTTTGGAAGAGTTCCTTCATTGGTGGTTGTACATGATGTCATTTTGAGATGGTTGTTTTGGTATTTACCTTCACTCCTAGAAAAAGGTCCATTGTCCTTTCATTTACAAACAATGAATTTGCCTAGTATAATCAACAAATGGGAGCTAACCATTAATGTTTTGTTTATGTTGAAAATTTCATGAAAGTGTACAACACATACTTTTGGGCATAGATAAGTTAATGATTGTGTTGTTTTTGTAGGGATCACCACTTGTGTACAAGAAATCTCTAAAAGATGGTGAACAATATAACTCAAAACAATAACGTGCAATGCTTTATGGTAGGTGAAATTTAATCTTTGTGTGAGAAAGACACTCTTTGATGTCAATAATATGAACATCTACAATACATTTGGCAGGGGGTGGGCCTCGAGCGAGCTTGCCCGAGCGAGCTTCTTGTCATTTTGAGCGAGCTTTTTTACCATTGCATTTATCAATTTTCCTCTAGTATCTATCTTTCTCTCTTTCATTTGTGTGCACATTTTTTCTAAATCCATACTCTTTTATGTTGATGGTGTGATTATATTCATACTAAATATTTCATAAATTTATAATTCTAAGACTTTTCCAAAAGCTTTTAATTGAAAGTCATCAAAAACAATGTCAATAAACAACATCTCCAAGTGGCAAAAGCTTTCAAATCTTACATGAAATATCGCAATGAAAAGATTACAAAGAGATCTTCAAAGAGGCACTTCAAAGAGGCAATTGACACTCAAAGAAGAAATGCCGAAACATCATCCACCATTAACCACAAGGTAGGAAACCATGCACATTTTCTTAATGTAAATCATGAAGGAAGCTCTCTTTGGTAGATTGATTAGTATCCATGACCATGGGAGTGAACAGTGCTACAAGATGAACAAGTAAAAGCCTAATGAAGCCTCTTCATGTCTTTTATAGCAGTGGACATCGACTTATGAGTGATCTAAAATATGATAAACAATGTCTCGCATACAAACATAATGAAGATATGGAAACAAAAGCAACGGGCCTCTTCATGCCTTCTATAGCAGTGGACATCGACTTACGAGTGGCCTAAAATATGATAAACAATGCCTCACATACAAACATAATGAATATATGGAAACTAAAGCAAAGAATCGAACATGGGCAAACTAGATCAATATTCAAATGGCTAATCTTGGTGGCAAGTTCTTTGCATGCAACCTTGATGTCAACAAACTTGTGAGCAAATTGCTTCTTGCAAGCCATCTCTGACCGCAAATTCTAACCAACAAGTTTTGGTTCTTGTTGTACGAAGAAAGTGCCAAAAAAACATGTGTTTTTTTTAACTGGGATGACATTCTCTCTCTCTCTCTCTCTCTCTCTCTCTCTCTCTCTCTCTCTCTCTCTCTCTCTCTCTCTCTCTCTCTCTCTCTCTCTCTCTCTCTCTCTCTCTCTCTCTCTCTCTCTCTCTCTCTCTCTCTCTCTCTCTCTCTCTCTCTCCTCTCTCTCTCTCTCTCTCTCTCTCTCTCTCTCTCTCTCTCTCTCTCTCTCTCTCTCTCTCTCTCTCTCTCTCTCTCTCTCTCTCGTGCGCGCGCGTTAAAAGATGTGTGTTTAGGACCTTGAATACATCAACCACGACCTACATGCATGAGAGTTTGCATGCGACCAAATCTATCTTAATCGACTCGGATTTTGATAGGCTATCAACAGAGATTTGGATCTAGGCAAGAGCTCTTGTACACAAAAAGTAGTCATCCATCAAAGACAAGCCATTTCCATGCAGATCCATGAAAAAACTAAGTGTTACTCAAGATTTTAGAGACATACAAACATCCTACTCCCGAGTAGAGAGAGAAAAACCAAGAGCCCTCGAGTTGAGGGGGAATGCAACAAGAGGATTTGACTCAAAACCATTTTCTCTCTCAAATGTGTTAAAGTACAATGAGAGTCCACATCCACATATTGGTAGGTCGAGTTCCTACTCCATAACGTAAGTGGTGACATCTAAATGTGATTGGATCTGTGATTTGCACCTCTCAATTTGATTGGACCTCAATAGCCAATAGGTTGAGGATTTTGACTTATGTTGCACCACTTGCAATTTTGCACTCCTACAATCTAGGACATGTGTCAACACCTCATAGGACTCTAAATGGATGTCTATTTGCCTATGCCTAACCATGCATTTGATTTGTACAAGTCATGAGGAGATTGAGGCCCAACCTCATGATGACACTTGGCATGATTCTACTTGACTAGCTTTTGCTACATTCATATTGCTTTGTAAAACAAGCTATTCTAAGGCATGAATTAGCTAATGCAAATAGGCCTACTGTTCACACATGGGAACATGCCCCACACATGTGTGATTTGCATATGTACATGAAAATGTAAAATAATCAAGCTCAATTTTGCATATTATTGATTCTCTATCTTTGTAACAATGAGATATCATTTTGACACATTCGATCCATTTCACATCATCATCACAATTCTCCTCCTCTCAATACTTTACTAATCATGATTCATTGACTAGTAAAGCACGATACGTGATCATTAACTCAATTTGAACCTCATTTTATGTTTGTTTGCAATTTTTTATGAAAAAAAAGAGTGATAGGAACAAATTAATTTATTGATGATTAAAATAGAGAGTGCATACGCATAACTCAATGAAATTAGTTATAAAGTCCATTGTTTGACACATTAAGTAATGTAGAGTGCTATAATAAACAAAATCGAGAGGGTTTTAATAAACAATAAGTATTGATATTGTAATTGTTTTAACAACGAAACAATAGTATGAGTCATACACAAACTGAAAAAAATAGTACTATGATTCCTGAAACGAATCAAAAAAGGATAGGAGATAAGCAAATAAAACAAAACCTTCTTGATTTTGAAGTTGAGATATCAAAACTATTTAGATCAATGTCATAAATCTTAGTCACATCACTCACATCAATATGTATGTCTACTAGGCAATATTTGGTGTAACTCTCTCTTCTTAAGCTGAGATTGGTGCATATGTCATAGAACGTAGTAGATATGCTTGCATGCAAGGTAAGATTTTCTAGTTCTTTCTCGCCATTGAAAATATTGACATGAACAAGACGAATTTTCTAAGATATGTACATCATAAGTTTCATCTCGCTTAGCTGAATTTTCGATTTCCGATGAGAACAGCCCGTGCTCAAAACATTCCAACACTTTCACTGATAATACTTTAGCTTGTAGTTTCAAAGCCAAATCTATTTTCTTTGAAGCCTCATTCGATATCTATGTTCGAATATGGGTCCTTCTTTGACTTGTTTAGGTAGAATGAATCCAGCTCTTTCTAACATCTCCTTCTCCTCACATAACAAGTTTGTTCCCTTTTGTACAGGCCATATGGAATGGAGCTTTGGTGGTCCACAAACAATTGATGGGCATGGTTTCCATGTGCGGTCCACACTACCATTACAAAACCACATGAACTGTTTTGTTTTACCATCACTCTGTTCACGCATTCCCAAAAAGCAAGGGGTTGGAGTGCCTTTTTTTATTTGCTTTTGGTACAAGTCCATTCATGCACTTGAATACACGACCATAAAAGCTTTTGCGCACGGTGCTTGAAAACTTAACATTTATTGTCATTGGTTTTGTCTAACAATGACCATCGTAAAAAATTCAATTGGAAAGCATTGCTTCTGCTCTCATCAATACTCGAACATAAGTTGCTATCTGGTTTTCGAGAAAATCAAGATTCTGGGTAGACCCAATGATGACCAAGGAGTACATATACATTTTTCAAAGGAACTTCCATTTGAATCATGTTTACCTTGGGCACAATAAAAACATAAGCGCTTTGAGCTTGCCCCACTTAACTAGAGTCAAGACATACTCTGTCAAGCTTGCATCATGATTTAACACTTCAAGTCTAACTCATCATAATTAGGACCCTTGTTTCTATCACACCAGCAAAATTGTTTAGCCGTTAGTGATTTCTATGTTGACATCCAAACCCCCGACTCTCTCAAAGGCATGTAAGGCATTAATGTGTTGAAAATATCAGCTAGTTGTTCTTCCGTACTACAATGAACAACATGAATCTCACGACTCAGCAGCCTCTCACATATAAAGTGATACTGAATCTCAATGTGTTTGATTCTCACATGAAACACTGGACTCTTTGCTAGCTGAATGCCACTCTGACTGTCGCTGTGTATAGTCGTGGGATTTTTCTGTTTCATGACAACTTCTTCCAAGATCTGTCTCAACCATATGGCTTCCTGTGTTGCACTACACATTGCCTTATACTCTGCTTCTGTGGTAGATAGAGCAATCATACTTTGCTTCTTACTAGACCAGGAAAAGAAACTGCCACAAAGCTGGAATACATACCCTGTGGTGGATCTACGATCATCATAGTCACCTCCCCAATCCGCATCCACATAGCCACATAACTCAGGTAAACCCTCATGTTTCCTATAAATCAAGCCATAATCTGAAGTGTCTTTGACATAACGCAAAATGCGCTTAGCTGCCTTCCAATGTGTTTCTGTAGGTGCTACCATAAACTAACTTACAATAGCAACAATATAGCATATATCTGGTCTAGTCGTGGTAAGGTAAATCAAGCTCCCTACTAACTGCCTATACAGCGTAGCATCAAATGGTTGTGATTCATCAAGTTTAGAAAGCTTTTTACCTGGTTCAATAGGAGTGTTCACTGGCTTGCAATCCTGCAACCTGAACCTGTGCAGCAACTCTCTGACATACTTCACCCGTGTTAAACCCACTTCGTGTCTTTTTTGCCACACCTCTACTCCAAGGCAATAATGCATTAGGCTGAGGTCTATCATCTCGAATTGTTCCATGAGGTCTTTCTTGATCATGTCTATCATCTCTTGATTAATTCCCGTAATAATCAAGTCATCAACGTAAAGAGCAGTCAAAACAACCATCCTATCAAAGCATAAGAGATAAAGATTTGGATCCGAGTGTGTTCTCACCATCCCCTTTAAATGAAAGTAGGCATCAATCCTGCTATACCACGCACGTGGTGCCTGTTTAAGACCATAAAGTATTTTCTTCAAGCGACATACTTTATTCTCCTGTCCTTTCGCTACAAAGCCTTCAGGTTGATCCATGAACACTTGTTCTTCTAACTCACCATTTAGAAAAGCAGATTTCACATCCATCTGATGCAAAGGCCAACCAAAATGTAAAGCTAAAGCAACAACTAGACGTAGAGTATTCCACTTACATACTGGTGCAAAGGTCTCCTCATAGTCGACCAAGCCTCTTATGCCACAGTTCAGTTTGCGATGGAATGGATGAGACAAGTCCACGTTGCCCCTTGATTGTAGCATTCAACCTGTACAATATAGTGTTGGATTCCCTTATTCCATCCACAATAACTTTGAACTTTTGTTTCACATCTTTCACAAAGCAACGATCATGGGCAAACTCTACTTTCAGCTTTTGATCAGTAATGACGCCAACAAAAAGTAGATTTTTCTTCAAACCTAGTACGTAAAGTACCTCCCTGATCATTTTGATTTTGCCATCAAGTAGTTGGATTGAAACGGTGCCTATCCCCTTGATCTTGCACACATCACCATTTGCTTGTGAAACAGACATTCCATTATCCAACACTTTCAAGCTACTAAACCAATCCTTGTTATTTGTCATGTGTCTTGTGGCTCCCGAGTCAATATACCACGCTTGATCATCTTGATTAGATGACAATGCTGATATGAAGATGCTAGAGTCTTCAATCTCACCCTCATCGACAAGGTTATCTGCTTGCTTTGGTTTTCCCTTGCCTGATTCCGCTGGGAATTTCTGACTTTCACTCTTCCAATGGCCCTTTTTACCGCAACGGAAGCACTTGCCTTTCTTCTTGGTTTTGCTGGAAGATTCCTTGTCCTCTAGACTCTTGGTGAATTGCTGTTTAGACTTCTTCTTGCCCTTGCCCTTGCCTTGTTTTTGGCTGTCACAAGTGCTTGATCGTCAATGTTTTGATGTCTAACTTTCATCATTTCTCATCGTTGTTCTACCTGCTCTTGATGTTATTCTGCTCACAAACATTTAATAGGGTTCTACAATGTTGCACAATGCATTGTGCACCAACTCCACATCACGTATGCGCTCACCAATAGAGTGCAATTCATCTCTCATTGTCTTGATTCTGATCATGTACGTCTGAATGTGCTCTCCTTGCTCTATGCAAGCACTATTCAGTTTTGACTTCAAAAATATTATTCTTGACGGATTTGATGTCTCGAACTGCTCCTTTAGCACATCCCATGCCTGTCTGGGTGTAACAACATCACAAATGTGGGTAATGAGTTGATCCTTCACTGACAAGCTAATGAAGGTCAAAGCTTTCCTCACCTTCTTATCGAACACTTTGATGTCTGCTTCATTTGGCGGTCTTCTCTCATCACCTGTGACGACATCCCACACGTCCTTCTCCATCAATATGTTTTTCATTTTGAATTTCCACACCACATAGTTGGAAATCCCGTCCAATTTGCTACTTTCACTCAAAATGGACTCTCCCATGTTTGTCATTGCAAAACTGCTTGAAACTTCAACTGTAGGCTAAAAGCAGTATGCCGAGGCCAATTGTGATGTCAAAAGTTGAAATAATGACCTGCACTTTTTTCTTTACCAAGCCACCCGCCGCTTTTCCGCCAAATTGAAAGCCAAATTGGCGTCGCCTTCCAGAATGCACTCTGTTGTCAACTCCCAACTACGTGCCCAATGGAATGGTGAAATCACTTTTGATGCACTCCGAACACTGTCTCCACTACAATCACTCTGTTTTGTGGTACCGTACTTGCAAATACAGTCCGAGTGCCCTTCGTTTGGAGGTTATAGCCTTTCGTTTGGATCAAAATGGATAAAGGTCCCAAAAATAGGGACTTTTCTAGTTTTTGAACTGTTTTTTCAGAGTGAAGAAACTTCACCTCTCATAAACTTGGGACCCAACTTTTATTTCAAAGTGAAAATTTTTATTGAAGTTGAATGGCCAATTTCTCTTCAATGGCCTTCAGGTCCCTTCAAAGCTCCTTTCAACCACATCTGACGATGGCCCTCCATCCAACAAACTTTATTGTACTTTGGGACATCCATCGGAGCCATCCATCGTGATGGGTCACTATCCAATGGTTCTGCTCATTCCTGAGCACTTTAATGCACCCTTAGAGACACGGATCTCTTCCAGTCGCAGGTGAACTAGCTCTATTGGCTGCACGTGACCAGTCGCGGCCCCTTCCTCTCCACGCTTTGGCTATGGCTACCCTCTGAGATTGCAGATAACTCCTCCACCTAGCTACGGCCGCTCGAGGCTCCTTCTGGCATCCTTCTACCAGTGCTAGGGCGCCCTTGATCCTGCTTTTATAGATCATAAAATGGTCTCCTACAACTCAAGATCCAAACTTTTGTTCTTCCAAACCCTAGGCCAGGGTTTTCCTTGAAAATACTGAAATTGATTGACTGTTTACAGCTCTCTGAATGGCCAATCCTCTTCCTCTGAGGTCCCCTACTGCTAGGAGTCTGATGCTTCAAACTGTTCTCAAAACGGTTTCCGTTTGAATGCACACCGACTATAAACGCCAAGTAGCCTCCCTTCAGAATTTCAAATTCCATTTGGCTAAGGTTCTGATTCAGCCGACAACTCTTGTCTTCGAATCCTCACACAGTCTCAAGCTCAGCATGCTTCTGTGTGCTAGAATCTGTGCACCAGTGCTTCACTTTCCGTCTACAACCCGCCAAAAACCCCAAACTTTGAGAAATATCTAGCTGATCACTTACCTCAAACATTCGGCTGATCACTTACCACATATATTCGCCGACTGATCACTTACCACAGACATTCGACTGATCACTTACCTCAAGCATTCAGTTGATCACTTACCACAGATATCCGGTTGATCACTTACCACAGAGATCCGACTGATCACTTACCACAAACATTCGGCTGATGACTTACCACAAACATTCGACTGATCACTTACCACCTAACACACACACACACAAACACATGCCTAAAGCCTAACCCTAAAGCATAATGTCTAAAGCCTAATGCCTCATGCCTAAAGCCTAACCCCAATGCCTAATGCCTAAAGCCTAACTCTAATGATTAATGTCTACAGCCTAACCCTAATGCCTAATTCCTAAATCCTAATGTCTTATGCCTAATGCCTAAAGCCTAACCCTAATGATTAATGTCTAAAGCCTAACACACACACACACACATGCACCTAATGAGTAAAGCTTAACACACACACACACACAACTCTCTCTCTCTCTCTCTCTCTCTCTCTCTCTCTCTCTCTCTCTCTCTCTCTCTCTCTCTCTCTCTCTCTCTCTCTCTCTCTCTCTCTCTCTCTCTCTCTCTCTCTCTCTCTCTCCCATAAACACACGCATACACACACACACACACACTCTCCATAAACACAAATGGCACACACACACACACACAGCACATGCACATACACACACTCGCACACACATACACAACACATACACACATACACATACACATGTGCACACACACCACATGCATGCACAACACATATGCATACATATATACATGCACCCACACACACATACACATGCATGTGCACACACACCACATGCACACACAACACACACACACACATATACACACGCACCCACACACACATACACACATACACACACACACAACACATACACATACAAACATGCACACACATGCAAACACACATACACACACAACACATACACACATGCGCACACACACAACACACATACACATCACACATGCACACACAACACACACATACATACTCATACATGTACACACGCACACACAACGTGCAAACACACATACACACAAACATTTGCTGGGCTCTCAGAATCCTAAACCTGCATACATCGCATACAAACACACATTTCGTACTAATACATTCTCTACCGCCTTTGACCTTCAGCCGCCCGTCATCAACGGGGTTTCCCACTAGTATGTGTGTGTGTGTGTGTGTGTGTGTGTGTTGCTAGTTTTCCTCCCATAAACCCTAATTCACAAAACCCTAGTCGTTCATGTTTTTGAGTCTGATGGTTGCATCTACACACATTTTACAAGAAGCTCAAATGGCCACAATATATCAACTTTCAGTTTAAACAACATTTTTCTTGGGATATAGTGAAAGCTGAAATAGTTGCACTGCGTTTCTAGAAACACGGTCATAGCATTTTTGAATTCTAGGAATGTTTCTAAGAAATGTGTTTTTTTTTGTCTTTTTTATTTTTTTGTGGGCAATATGGGTATCAGATGAAAGCTCTAATTGAGGCCATTATTTTTATGTATGTTGCCGAGCATTTTCAATACAATTTGGTCAAGTTTAGGTGTATTAATCCATGTTGGGTTTTCGTCAAGGACAAAAATTCAAAACTAACCTCTGGCTTGTTCGTTACGATCACAAATGGTTCCAGTGGGACAGAGACCGAGAACTGTAGAGCAATTGTACCTCGCCTTTTTGCCGCCCCCCTCTCCAAGACCCCCCCCCCCCCCCCCCCCCCCCCCCCCGGCGACAGTAGCAGGGAGGGTGCTCCCCCCCCTGCACCCCCCCCAGGTAAAAATGGGGGGTCCAAATGCGTGTCGATAAGGGCCCAATATTTATGCCCCAACTGTATTGCACTCACATTTTTCCAGTGAAATGATTGCAAAAGTCATCATCATCCATAGAGTTGATAGCCCAAATTGTAGCATTAACAATTACTGAGAACAAGAGCAAATAACAACCAAATAGCTACTTGTGCCCTATCTACTGCACTTCTTGGGGGTGGGTGGGAGTGGGGGGAGGAAGGGGAGGATTTAGGCTCCCCACACATTTGTTTTTTTAGGGTGGGGGAGAGGGCTACATTCCCCCCACCCCTGTCTCCCCCCATGTTTTTTGGGGGAGAGAGGTGGGCCTTGGCACAACCCCCTTTTACATTTTCCACTCTCTCGGAAACATGGAAGGGCATGCGCAATGCGTCATCTCGCAAAAAAAATTGAAAATGAAAAGAATGTTGTGCCACAGACCACAGGGAGGGAGAGGATTGCTATGTAGATTATAATATACACATACATACATACATATATGGCAAGCAAGTCCTCAACCTCTCTCACATGATAGATTTTCAGTTATATTCTATCACTCATGGATTTTGTTTTTGTTTTAGGAATAGATTCTTGCATTTTATTGAATATTTCAAGCCAAAATGGATAGCAAGGCATTCTCTTATATGGTTATGAGTGGATGTAGCTATAAATCATTAAATATTATGAGGATTTTCTAATCATGATATCTTGTATACATTGGATTTATTTCTACAATTTTGGTCTAGTTGAGACTTGCATAGTCTACTAAATAGGTGAAAAAGGATGAGGGAGAGAATTGAGAATGAAAAGGTCAAAAGAAAGACATGAGATAAGCGAAGAGATCAAATAAAGGCATGGGAGATACGCCAAGAGATAATCGATTTAGAAAAGAAAAAATAAAAATCCAAGAATATTCTTGTAAAAATGTGCTTTTTGTTTATATGAACCTTATTTGGTTGAAATATATATGGATATGTAAGAAAGGGCGTGATGATAGACCGGTTGTTAACATCTTGTCCCTGAGTTATATGAACATAGTCTTCTATTCAAAATTGCTAGAACATGTGATCTCAAAGAAATTCTCTTGCACATGATAATTGAAAAAAAAATTGAGTAGTCTTGAAATTGCAAATCTTCTATAAATCATATTCTTATTAGTCTAGTGTGGAATGTGAACAAGAATGAGCAAGTTAGACTAAAAATAATCATGATCACTTGAAAAAAATAAATAGCAATCAATGTTCATCATATACAAAAAGCACAACTTGGTAAAATATGAGGTCATTTGGGGTTTAGTTCTAATTGAAAAGCACACATCCATGAGTTCCTTGCATAAGATTTATTCTATTCTTCTATTTTTGCATGAAAGCGTTTTCGTTGTGATATTCTTGAAATTGTTAGCCAGCAAACATTTCTTTTTTATCTATTAGTGAATAATAATAAACATTGATATGTTTATGCATCTTGACCAATGCTTTCAAAGTTAATAGAATGATAAGATGATATCTAACACCATAAGCTATATAATACCAAAGAAGATCAGTAAGATTTTAGATTTAAATCACCTAATGATTCACTTATATATTTTTGTAAGTGATGACAATTTATTTTTGAGCTTCTAGTTTAACATAATATATTTTGTCAATATTGCCTAATCATATCGTCAATGTTCCAAACAATGTGAGTTGTTCTTAGTTGGCAACATATAAAAATGTGCTAGAAATATAGTTGATAAAGTATGCTATAACACAAATAGCCAAAATGCAAAATGGCTAAGAACAAGAGGTAATAAGTTTATTTATATTCAAGATTGGTTGGTGTAAGTATTTGGTAGAAAATCAAGGTCGATACATCACCATGCTTAACATGAGAATTATTAAACTATTCTCAAAATCATTTTCTCATTGCAGTCATAGCACGCTTGAAAAATCTTTATTGTTGGCATATCTTAGAATTTTTACTAAAAAAATAGTATTGGTAAGTATGTTGACTCACCAAATAAATTCATAACATGGCATACAAAAAAGATTTTGACCTTTAGATAATCATAATACTTATAATGCCCTTCTTATCTTCTAAATCTAAATTTTTATCCTACCTTTCTATTGAGTTCCTTCAATAATTTTAATCTTATGCATATTTGTAATACAATTTCTTCATGTATTCAAGAAGAAAAGTGGAGGAAGACATGTAGAAGAGGTGAACAACATCATAGATACTTTTCCAGAAGAAAAGTAAAAGAAGACATGTAGAAGAGGAGAAAACTTCATAGATACAAATTGTGATGGCATGTTGGTGTCCATTATAGTTGATAAAATATTTATTCCTAAAAGAACTCTATGTATGAAGGTGAATATGGTTCATAAAAGTTTTATTCTCATGATGGTGATACAATTTTTTTGTCGTTGAACCAAGTGAAAACACACATGGATGGTTATTTCTTTGAGGAGGGACATAGATCCCTTGGAAGAACCTACACAATCAATAGCAGCTAGACCCTCTATCCAATTGATGATATTGGTATTATAGTCTTGATAGCATCCTAGGGGTTTGTAGACTTTTTTCCTCTTTTGATGTTGATCGATCATGTGATCTATAATGGATGATGTTGACTCATCCACAGGGCTGGCGGGTTTAATCGCCTAGGTGGGAGGATTGAGTCTAACATCTCAATTATGATTTGTTACTTTATTAGTAAATGTAAACACACTCAATTTCTTGTTATCAGAGTCTTCTATAGAGCATTTATTGATCGATGAAGATCAAACTTATGTCAAATTTTTTTACTGTTCATTTTTTTTGTACTCAATTTTTTCAACAATGGTATGAGAGCTATTGTGTTGATTGTCATAACATTTCTAGCATATAACAAGACACGTGGACCAATCATCTTCAAATTTCTTTCTTTATTGATAGTTTCAATGGGACAAATTTCATATGCAAAAGTATCATACAAAAATGATACTAAGGGAAAAACACTTGGTTTAATATCCATGTATTACATCCATGTTTGGCTTAAAGAATTCTAAATAATATTGACATGGATATTTGGCACTCCAGTGTACAAGTTTATTAGTTATGTCTCACCATTTTTTACTCTAAAAATGTAATTAATAATCTTGTGAGGGCCCAAGCACACCCATTAGGACATGTGGAGCTAATGCATGGTGATTGAGGAGACAAAAAAACAATTTGATAAAAATTGGGATCCCATATGAAATATTCTTGCTAGAGGTCTATATATACCTTTAGGAACTCTCCATCCTCTTCTTATAGTTTTTGGTTTCCAGTTGCAAGAAACCTCCCTCTCCTATATTCAATCCTCGTGGCTCAGGGACAAAATTGATTGGGGTATGACTTTCAACTTCTACTTGGTTGGATGGGTTGTCTCCATAGCACTTTTTTTTGGTGCATGCAACAAAATCATAAGGATCTACACTTGGCAATCTTTATAGTGGTATCAGAGCTTGGCTTTGTATCGATTATAAGGTGGAGACACTTTTTGTTTTTCGTAGTTTTTTGGTAGTTCTTTTTTTGGTTTTTTTTCTCTTGGTAGTGGAATTGACCTCCAAGTAAGTGGCTTATTAGAATCTTGATTGTTTTCAGCCTAAAGATCAGTGTTGTGGACTTTCTCCATAACCATAAATGCAAATCATTTAATTTTTGATCTGAGTCCATTTTGATTGACTTCAAGGAATCCAACACCTTTTTTTCTCTTTTTCGTCATTTTGGTGGATTCTTCCTTGTTTTCTTTCATCGGAACTGCCGTGACGTTCGCCTCGTGGTTGCGAATATCAACATCTACCGTAGCTATCGCCTCTTCGGGTAGATCACTCCATCGGATCACTTGGTTGTAGCGTTGCTTCAACTAATTCTTCTTATTCGTAGGTGCCTTGGATGGATCAATCCTTGAGACTTTTGCCACAACAGACTTTTGCGGTGGTTGAGCTGGTACTTTCTTGATTCCATAACAATCTGGGTCCATGTGGTGTAGGACCTACTCATCAGTCAGCTCAATCTCCTTATTATAAGTTAGAGCATGTTGCCAAGGGACTAAATCATCGTCCACTGGGTTCTCGATAGATTCCGCTGACAGCCATGCTACGTTTATCATATTCACCCCAAATGTGATTGGTGTGTCTATAGTGTAACACTTGGGTGAAGATGTACTAGGTTCAGGATTTGATTCATATTGACATGTCCAGCAGTCAATAGTTGCTAATGCATCCGTCCATCTCACAACATCCGTCTCTAAATCATAGTGACCTCCCTTGGTTGGCCTTGGGCGATCAATCGTGTGTTCTGTCGTCGATGATCTGTCATCAACTTTGGGTGCAATAGGTTTCACCACCCATGTGGTTGAATCAACCTTCACAGCCTGCTCTTTGTTCTCGAAGGTGAGTTTTCCCGTACCCCAGTTGTGTATTACTTGCACAATCCTCAACCATGGTCTTCCCAGTAAAACACAGTATGCAGTAGTTGGAGATTTAGGTATATCCATGACTACAAAAGTAATCACAAACTACATTCTTGCTATCTTTACAGGGATATCGACAACTACACCTTTTGGTTTCACACAGGATTGATCTGCTAGCTTGATGGCGAATCTTGCTGGCTTTAATCCTTGTAAACCCCACTTTTCATACAAACTTAGTAGAGATCAAATTGACACCTGATCCTCCATCTACTATTGTTGCCTCGTCCTCGTATCTCTTGTGGTTGATTGGCAAAGTAATGTTGTGCTAATCACTTTCCCATATTGCCCCGATGTGGAGGACGTTACTTGTTTCTTCATAGCCCGTACAATATATGGGCTCAGGCGCTACTGGTTCCTCATCCGCTTTGGCCCATTCAGTTAGAAGGCTTTTCGCTTGTGGTGCAATCCGCAGTAGTTCCCCGAGTGGTAAACTAACACGGCTCGCCAATAAAAGTGTGAGCCTTTTAGTGCGTGGTTCCTAGGCTCCACCATGTGAAAAGGTGGTTCATGTTGGTGCAACCGATCATTCTGATTAGTGCGTAGTGGTGAGCCCGCTTGCGGTTCCCGTTCGACGCCAACTGGAGGATACGATCGAGGGAGTAGGAGTGTGGGTGGATGAATATTCGTCGTCAGATCTCTCATCCTCTTCCCTGATGGCATCTTCCATAGCATCTTGCAGAGTAGCATACTGCTCCCGGCTCACTGTTGTCTTAATATTTTTCTTTTCTATAGCTCTTTCTTCCTTTGATCCATTACTTTTGGATCTATTCGAGCTTCATAGGAGGGTATTCGACTAACATTGCTCCAGAGAGTTTCTTTTGGTAAAGATTGTTGGATTCATATCCTCTTCATCCCTATTCTCTACTAATCTAGATCCATTCATTAAGCTATTGTAAATATTTATACAGTCACATACTTTGCAAAAATACATTTGTTTCTTGACAGTCTGAAGAAATAAAAAGGAATCGGTGACAGTGTTACCCGATAGTTTGGTCACCTCTTCTTTTTTAGCAACTTTCTCTTAGTTCGGTCGCCTCTTCTTTGTCGGCCACCTTTTTTGTCGGCTATCATGATCGATTGTTCGGACCATACTTGATTGGTCGTTCATCCTGAACCATCTGGTTAGATTCTCTCATTCGGCCTATCGACCGCAATTTAACTATCAGGCATACCAACAAGTACACACGTCATGACCGGACAAAATCAAATATTATCTGATGGCGACTGCCAACAACATATAGTACCTTAACCAATTTGTAAGCCATAGAGTAATCTTTCTTTTAATTAGTTAGCCATGTGTATATATCCAGCAACTTATTAGTTGCTCGGGGGTGTGATTTTTTGGCGAGCTTTTTGCGGCGAGCTTTTGTGGGTGAGCTTTTGAAGGCGAGCTTTTTTGTGTTCGAAGCGAGCTTTTTCTACTATTACATTTCACCCACTATAACATACAAGTTTTTTCTATTTCCAAATGTCACCCATTAGGACATGCATTTACATTGCAAAAACCATGATATGTAGGATAAATAAATTATCAATCAAACATTCATGGAGCCAAAAATGCAAACTGTCATCACCTTTACATATGTGCAAAAGAAATGATTTTAGGCAATACAAAACAACTATGTAATAGGGAAAAAGTACAATTCACTACAAGCTAAAACTTTTAAATTCAAGGAATCATAAGAACAACAAATTTACTATTTTTAAGGACTATGCAAGATAGACAATGAAAAAATATGAGAACTTGGACATTATTATGCAAAATAACAAAGTTTTTTTTCCCTGGACATCCAATCAAATTTTGGCCCATGTCGATAGTAACAACTCTTTTGTCCCCATCATTTCATATCATGCCATATGATGCCTTTCACATAAGCTTTCATGGGCTTTTTCACATAAGCAATGGGCAATGATGATTATGCCAAACAATGGGCAATGATGATTATTCACATAAGCAATGGGCAATGATGATTATGCCAAACACAACAACAACCACAAAAAAGCGAACCATTGTCTTGTTCATGGGTACGTTCTTCCACGAGTGAGCGCTTGAAAGACCTCTGCTTCACTCAAACTGGCTTGAAGCCGATCAAAGCCCAAAATCCTTAATAATATGAAATATATGGCAAGCCATATATGGCTTTCTCTCAGCCAGCCTTTTTTGGAAGTCTGGACAAGTACAAGAGAGATTGACATTTATATGGACATCATAACGAAGTCCTGCTTGTAGAGAAGATTCGGTCTCAATCTCAAAAATCTCATGTTGTAATTCTTTTACTACCTTCTCTGTCAGCACGGAAGCACTCATGGTCAGGGCTTTCCCTACATTAATAGATTTCACTTCCAACTGAAATCCTACAACAGACAACATGTCCACCTCTGGTTGCACCAATTTTGTTCCTTCAGCGACATGCCATATGCTTGGTATCATTGTTGGTGTTGGAGAAATGCTCTTGTTTGAGTTCCAAGAATGGGTGCAGTGTGGAAAAAAAAAACATGGGGCAAGAGTACCTTTCGATGAATTGGTTATTGCATGATTACATTTTTCACTTTTGGATATCCATCTGAGATACTTCACACGACTACCAATGTTAGTCCTCCTTATTGCCTAGAAGGTGTCATGTCATTTACATTCCACCATCTCTTGCTTATCTTGGAACACAAAATCACCTGCCTGAGGGGGAATCCTTGAGGTCGGTGGTACCTCCATACCTTTCCTAGGTACACTTCACTATTGATATCCCAGCAGTGATTCTCTAGACAACACAATATGGCTACAACAATCCAGACAAGAGTGACAATCAATCTTGATGGCGCAAATTACAGAATCTGGAAATTCAAAATCAAAATACTTCTGAAGGGTGAAGGCATCTGGTCGGTGACCAAACTCTCAGAGGTGCAGGCTCTAGAGGGAGACCCGAGGAGAGTTGAATGGAAAAGATGAGCGCGCAATGGCGATCATCGTTTTGTCCATAAATGAAGATCTACTCATGCATATTGAAGACTACGAAAGCAGCCATACAACATGGGAAAGATTAAAACAAAAGTATGAAGTGAGGACTGCAGCTTCAGTCATGCACCTTCACAATCAGCTGCAATCCATACGATGGGATTGCAACCAGTTGGATCAGCACGTTGAGAAGATTAGAACGATCTTCGCTCAAGAGCACCAAGTCCCAACACCACAGCAGCTGATGTGCTTCATGAAATCTCTACCGATGTCCTATCAGGCGCTGAGAATGCTCATATTGAGTCTACCAGATATGACATTCGACAAAGCAGTCAGTCTTGTCGCTGATGGGAGACTGATGAGAGACGAAGGAGAGGGAAGCATTGATCAAGAGAAGGCTCTCTTCACGAAAGGAAAGAAGAAGAACAAGAACAAGCCAAGATTTGAGAAGACGAAGTCCTCGAATCAACAATCTTCTTCCTGCGATCACTGCCAGCTAAACGTCGAATCACATGACTAGTTAACGCTGATCAAATACTTAGTTAGTCTCCGGCGTTGCTACTCATTTCAGCTGAGCGTGAAGCCCATTGAGCTGTTAGCTAGCAATGCGAAAGATTTTTCTTCGTCTGATTCGTAATCTTCCGTTTGCTTCCGTTCTTTTCGTTTCTTTTCGTAGTTTTTGTTTCGCGTCCCTTTTGCGGTTTGCGGTCCTGGAGGTGTGTTTGCGATTCGCGATTGAATCGTTCGTGCTTCGAGTCAAAGACACGTTGACTGTCGCAAATCGTTCTCGTTCGACTGTCGCGAATTGTTCTCATTCGACCTTCATGTCTTGTTCGTGCTGCGACAAAGTTGCAGGAGTTCACCATTTCTGACAATCAGTACCCAAACTATATGCATGAAGATGGAGCATGGAAGGAAATGCAAGTAGTAGAATCTTCAATTAACAAAGCAACAACATTTTAATATCAAACACATGCTATGAAACTCATGGTGGAGGTCTCTATCTATACCCACGAGTTGTAGAACTCAATTGTATCATAATTTAGAGTCCACCTCTTGCAATTGAGTGAATCCCAAACTATAGTGATTTGAGTTCCACCTCTTACTAGATAATAGAAGGCCTCTTAATTAAAAATATAACTCAAAGTGAAGAGAGTCTAGATTACTAGCTCCCACATGGCTTTCCTCTTTCGGGAATTACCATGAATATTCATGTAGCCTAGCACTAATAATTCTCGTGCTCTCAGACTCGGCTCTCAACTTCATCTCTGTTGGAAACCCTTTTTGGGTGATGAGACACTGCATCGACACGTCAGGGGCATGACATCAGCTAACAAGTTTTGAGCCTGTAAATATCAATTTGATCTGCATGACAAGTGTACAAAAGCCGTTCATAAATTTGCTTGCACTTCTCTGCCTAGTTGTTTTTTCATGAAATTGGATGGTAGGAGGTTGTTGAACATCAATTGAAGCTGGGAAAGATGAATCTCAGTCTTAATCTGCAGCCAATCAATTATGTCTAGATCCTGCCAGCAGTGTTCAAAAGAAGTAAAATATAGAATGAAAAGGGCCTGGCCTCACACTGGCCTCACATCCGATCTAATGCCCTACATGATTTACTGCTCAATCACACCTCTACAGAACAACGAGCTTCTGTAGCTCGGGTTCTAGCTCGCCACAGTGTAGTAAGAACAACTAAATGTTGAAACTGAGCATTGGAGGTCTGCTGCGCATCTCCAACGTTAAGATTTGTGTGAAGAAGCCATCCAGAAGTGCGGCTCACCATCTCTGGAATCTGGTCTTAGGCTGAGCCAACCCAAGGAATGAATTCATTTGTCAACGATTGATCAGCAGTTCGGATTACTTGAGGAACGTTGGCTGGGTCGTGACCATTGTGCATTGGAGGATCTCCACAAGTCGCAAATGGAGGGATCATACAGGGTCGCACACCAGCTACAGCCTAGGCACAGCTCTTGTCTCCCCTGCGCTCTACTGCTATAGAAAAAGGGCATGCTTTATCTCCCCAGATGTATGTCAGCGCGCCAATAAGCCTCACAATCACATCCATCCGTGGAAGAAAGGTCTAAGGATAATGAGAAAAATGGCCTCACAAACCCATTTGGAAGATCAACGGGATGCCAATATGCAGCTACGAGACCCCTCTTCCACTGAGCGCGATCTGATAGCCAGTACTGAGGTATATTTACTTCATCCTGGTGCTGATATTGCTATATGTATGAATGACAAGATGACTTTGTGTTTTGCATATATGTCATTGAACATTTAGCGAACGGAAAATAGTATGCTCGTGTCTTGTGTTTTGGCAAATGTAATGACTCGGATGTCTCCCTAGAGGAGATCAATTAGTTGTTTAAGAAAGTCGAAACTTATCGTGCCTCACTAGCTGATTTCGGTTTAATAAGTTCAAACAAACAGCATCGATTGAGTTGGTCAAGGCCAAGGCAATAATCAAAGACTACGAAAAGGTGGCCGCTCAGCTCCCCCAGATTCTAGTTCCAATAATGCCTCAGTTCTCGCCTCAGCAACAAGATCAAGGAGAATTTGATATAGGATTGGATCACGGGACAGATGTTGAAGAACTTACCAAACCTCAAGCCACGGACACAGGTCCATCAACCTCAATGGCCAGGCCATTATTTCAAGAGCCGATCACCATCGAGGACCAGATCCACACATTTCTACAACAACATCCGCATGAGTCCTCGAGGGGTTCTGATTGACTCAAAATAGCTCCCAATTGCCACGGTAAGTTGAAGTTGGGTTGCACTAGTAGAGGGGCCGTTACCAACCATTTCTTAAGAGCTTCGAAAGCCATCTGAGTTCTCTCATTCCATTCAAACTTATCCTTTTTCAAAAAATGGGTAAGCGGTGCTGCCACTTTTGAGAAGTCCTAGATGAATCTCCTATAATAGGATGCTAAACCAAGAATCCTGTCAATTCTTTGACGCTGTTAGGTGAATTTCAATTCTTGATTGCCTCAATCTTCTTCTGGTCCACCTTGATTCCCTCCTTGGACACAATGTGTTCCAAGTATTCCACCTCATATCGAACGAATTCACATTTAGTTATCTTTGCAAACAACTTATATTTTTGAAGAATACTTAAAACTGTATCCAAATGTTTCGCATGCTCTTGCATGTTCCTGCTATATATCAGAATGTCATCAAAGAATACCAACACAAACAAATAAAGATAAGGTTCAAAAATTCAATTCATAAGAGCTTGAAAAGTGGCAGGAGCATTAGTCAATCCGAAAGGCATAACTTTGAATTAATAATGTCCCCTGTCAGTTTGGAAAGCTATTTTATGCTGATCCTCTTCTTTGACCTTAATCTGGTGGTATCTGAACGTAGATCTATTTTCGAAAAGATGTTGGCTCCCTTTAAAGCATCCAACAAATCATCCACCCTAGGGATTGGATATCTGTTTTTGATGGTCACTTTGTTGAGAGCTCGATAATCAATACACATCTTGAATGTTCCATCTTTCTTCTTAACCACCAACACGGGAGAGGCAAAAGGTGACTTACTTCAAATGATAAATTCTTGTGAGAGTAAGTCCTGAACCTATTTATGGACTTCTTCTTTTTCGGCCTTTGATAGTCGATAAGGTGGTAAATTAACCGGTTTTGTTCCTAATTCCAATTCAATGGGATGGTCCAAAAATTTGGTAGGAGGTTTTCCTTTAAGTAACTGATCAACAAACACATCAGAAAATTTACTCAAGATCTTTCGAATCTTCGGATATTTCACACTTTGTTTTACCTGGGACAATGCTTTTGTTTTGACTTCCTTAACTTGTCCCTCAACTTCTTCGATCCTGAGCACAAACATTTTCACATTGATCTAGATAGCCTTTGAGCCTTCTCCATAGAAATCAGCTGCAAAGTTGAACATGGTTGAGTAGATTGAATGCTATGTAGTTCAAATTGGCGTTCTCCTTGTCTAAAGCTCATCAGTCCTTGATCGAAGTTGATTGTCACATTTCCTAAGGTCTTAAGCCATTCCACCCCTAGTATAACATCAATTGGACCCAGCTCCAAGTTCACCACTGGGGTGATGTTATTACAAGGAATAGTTACTCCATTGGCAATCTGGACTCTCATCTTATCACAATGATCTAAAGATGCTAAACCGCAACTTCGTAATGACCTACTATTAAAGAAGTTATGCATACTACCACTATCTATTAAACAAAATACTTTCCTTCCATTAATTAATGCTTGCACACGGAAGGTTTTGTTAGAATGGGCTCCATTGAAAGCATTTAGAGATATGCTCAATAGTTCAACTTCCTTATCCCTCCTAATAGCTCTGAGTGTTGCCCAGGGGATCTCAACCAAGTGTTACGTGAAGGCTCTACACATGATAAAGATGAACGTTACCAATGAGCTTCTCAAGGAAGTTGGTAAGTGCACATCATCTTTGGAAGCTTGGAATTCATTGAAGAAGCTTTATGAATCCAAGTCTACTTCTAGAGTGTTAACTCTAAGAAGGCAAATCTTTTCTTGTTTGAAAAAGAATAAAGAAAGTCCAAGTACTTTTGTTTTGAGAATGAAAGCATCGAATGATGAGTTGGCTTGCATTGATGAAAGCATTAAAAAAGGAGAGCTTATTCAAGTAATTCTTAATGGCTTATTGGATGCTCATGCTAACATTGTTCAAAGTATTGCTATTCAAAAGACTTTTCCAAGTTTGATGGATCTTCAAGAGATCTTGATCAATGAGGAATATAGGCTTCAAGCAAGAGGTGGATCTACATCGACACTTCAAGCAAGAGGAGGATCTTCATCGACACTTCAAGAGGATGCTATGTTCACAAAGGGCAAATTCAAGGGCAAAACCAAAAGTAAGTGGTCTAAAGGGCAAGATAAAGTGGATGCTTCTTCAAGTGGAAAAAAGAAGGATAGATCAAAGCTCAAGTGGTTCCATTGTGGCATCAAAGGACACTTTGCAAGTGAGTGCTACAAGAAGAAGAGAGATCAAGGAGACAAACAAGGTAATCTAACTCTTGATGAGGATGGTTTGGATGTTCAAGATGAAAATGATGATGCTTTTGTGATGTCTTCATGTATGCTTGCTAATGATGGAGATCTAGATCCTTGGTGGATTGATAGTGGAGCAAGTTCACACATGACCTTTCACAAAGAGTACTTCACTTCTTTGTTGGCATAAGGAGATGACAAGAGGGTGATCTACACGGCCAATGATGGTGAGTGTGCAATCAAAGGGATTGGCACATTCCTATTTCTCTCTCTACGAATAGGAATGTTCATTTGGAGGATGTCTTGTTTATTCCATCTATTGCCAAGAATTTGCTTAGTGTGAGTCAAATGCTAAGTAAGGGCCTCAAGGTGGAGTTTGATGGAGATGCTTGTTTGATCAAAAGGAAGGATGTCTTGATTGGAAAAGGTAAAAGGCAATGGAAATTGTTCAAACTAGATGTTTGTGTTATTGCTAACCAAGTTGGATGTGCTGCAAGGGAGCAAATTTCTATTCAAGAGGTTTGGCACAAAAGGATGGGACACCTCAACTTCAAGTCATTGGAGGTAATGGCAAGGAAGAAGGTTGTGATTGGTCTTCCAAGTTCCTTAAGTAGTGTCAAGCATGTTTGTGAGTCTTGTGCTTTGTCTAAATCACATAGACTACCTTATACTAGATCTATATCTAGATCTACAAAGCCTTTTCAACTTGTACATTCGGATATTCATGGATTTACTATAATTAGTAATAGTGGAGCTAAGATGTATGTAGCATTCATTGATGATTTTAGTATAATTTGTTGGGTCTATCTACTAAAGAGCAAGGATGAAGTGTATGATGTCTTTGTCGAGTTCAAGAATGCAAAGGAGAACCAATTTTCCACAAAGATCAAGTGCTTGAGAGGTGACAATGGTGGTGAGTACATATCTAACAAGTTCAAGGCTTTTTGTGATGAGCATGGGATCAAGAGGGAGTATACAACATCAAGGACCCCAAAAAAAAATGGAGTGGCTGAAAGGAAGAATAGGATTTTATGTGAAAGTGCTAAAGCTATGACGTTAAGTGCTAACCTTGACAAACCATTTTGGGATCAAGCTTTGTTGTGTGCCAATTTCTTGTGCAATAGGTGGCCGAGTGCTATTTTGAATGGAAGGACACCTTTTGAGATGCTATTCAAGAGAAGGCCGAGTGTCAACTTTCTAAGAACCTTTGGGTCCACATGCTATGTAGAGTGGATGGATCTAACATTCTTGGTGTTGATGAGAAGGATCCTACTTTGGATGGTGGTGATGCATTAGAGGAGTTCTAAATCCAAAAAAGACCCTTTGTAAAGATTCTTTTTATATTTTTTCTCAAATGTTTCTTACACATGGACCAATCAAAACACTCAAATTTCAAATCTACGTAACGTAACTTTTTGAGTCCACATTTTGATTCCATACTAAAAATGGCATAACTTTTTAGTGGTAAGTCCGAATTTAGCGGAGTTTGGTGCATTGGAAAGCACTCAACAAGGGCTTTCCAATGATATGTTATGTGACATACTTTTGAGCTACGACTAAAAAGTTATGGCAAGTCAAAAGTATTAGTGTTATAATATTTTAATAATAAAAAAGCCATCTTGCACGAATTCTTAAAGGGTCTTTTTGGAAATCAAAACTCCTCTAACGATGGACCTTCATCAAGTCAAAAGCCAAGGAAAACATCAAGAGAAAGACAAGTACCTTCAAGGCTCACATATGATCAAAAGGGTAAGCAAGTAGTTTCTAGAAATTATGTTGCTTTCCTAACCTCTTTGGATAAGCCTACAAGTGTAGATCAAGCAAGGAAAGAAGAGGAGTGGATCCAAGCAATGGATCTTGAGTATCAAACTCTTATGAAGAGTGAAACATCTTTTGGAGGATCTTCTTATGTAGATGGAGCTATGCAAGTGGATGGATGTTATCTTGCTGTAAAATCAAGTAATGGATCTGGAAAACAAAGTTTGTTCAATGAATTTGATGATCAAGTTGAAGATCAAGAGGTTGATCTCAAAGCGCTTCAACTAGTCAAAAGGGAAGGTGGCAATTTGGAGCTAGTCAAGAGCATCACAGGAGAGGTAGGCAAAGACGTTATGGATCTATTTTTGCAGCTTATTGAAGACTCAATTAAGGTCAAAGGATCACAAAGGAAGTGTTTTTCAAGTTTACTTTACTTGTTCTATCTCATGTTTGAGCAATTTTATGTGGATGTGTGCAAATTTTCAAGATATGGTAAAACTAGCTACATTGGTGAGCATTGTTTTGATGTTGGATTTGTACTAGCATTCTTGGCTGGTTTTGCTGATGGAAATGAAGCTATTGGAGGGTCATTATGTCACTCATTCATGGCCAAGTCATCAAGGCTTGATGGCATCTTATGGCAAGATGAAGATGGAGGCTCATTCATGGAGTATCATGGTGGATACATGGCAACAAAGGACAAAGAGAAGGAGACATGCAAGCACAATTTGATCACTCGCATTATTGGTTGTTTGCTGTATTTTTTCGAAGAGTTCAAAGTTGGAAGCATGGTGGAATCATTTCATTTACATTCTATTTGATTCTTCATGTTCTCGTTACATCTTGATATGTAAAATTGATGTAAGAAATAGTGAAGTATCCCAAGTGGACACTATTTTCTATATCAATTATGGTTGTTTCTATTTTGAGCATTACATGATCATTGAAAGGAGATCTATTCTTTGGAAGAAGATCATTTTTACTATGGATCAAAGTTCTATTTCAAAAACTATGCTAGGAGCAAGCATATTGAGATACAATATCATTTTGTGAGTGAGCAAGTCATTGCAAAGGAGGTGGAGCGTCAACATGTGTCTTCAAGAGAATATTTTACAATTAGAGGTGAGGAAGTCCTCCAAATCCAAGGTAGAACCTCCAAATGTCCTCCAAGCAACCTGCAAGCTTCAAGATGCTCCCCAACTCCAAGCTAGGATGTCTCCACCTGCAAATAAGGATCTGCAAGCCTCCATGGATCTCTCCTCCACCTGTGTCTCTACTCTTTAAACACAAAGATAGATAACAAACTGGCCTCAAGGCATACCTAGATCCAAGCTCCAAGCAAGACCTATCTAGCACCCCCTTGCTAACAATAAACAAATCACAAGCATACCATAACACTCCATAGCATTCTCAAGATCCAAACCCTACTTATGTTCCATACCATAAGCAAGATCCAAACCTTAAGCATACTACCACAAGAAAGCACTCTACACACTAGTAGCAACACTAGAGCATAAGCAAAGCAAACAAGAGAGATCTCTCCCTCCCAATGGGCGCCCTATTACCCTCATATAGATGGCCCATGGACCCCTCCAATGTACTATGGAGTTCGATGCTCATCCAGTGAGAGAGAGAGAAGCCTAGGGGAGTTAAAGAATCTCCAAGAGCCTCCATAGGCTTATGGAAGGTCAAGAGACTCCTTCCATAACCTATGACCCTTTGAATGCCTTTCTTGTGGGAGTTGGGAACTCAATGGACACTTTAGAAGGGCGCCCTCCTACTAGGTCCCATTGCCCAAGTTGTGCATGTATACTTTGGTCCTAGCCCAATAAAGTGATATGGTGCAAGGTTGAGGCCCAAGGTTTTAGAAAAATAGTCATCCAATGACTTTCTAACACCTCTCTAGGTTCCATACCTCCATCCAAGGCATAAACACCTACCTGCCCTTAACCAAGGACACTAGTACCTTAATCTAATACACCTATCCTTAATACTAAGGGTACCCCTTATCCAAGGGTCACGTGACTCCATACCTCCAACTAAGGTATAGTCACTTCTCTGTCCTTATCCAAGGGCACATACCCTTAATCCTAAGGGTACCTTGCCATTTAGCCCCCAACACTAAATGGACTATTAGGGGTCTGAAGTATTGCTAATTACATAGGTATGTAACATTCCTTCCCCCTAAAATTAAATTTTTCCTTGTAGGAAAAAATTTGGAAAATTCTTCTGGAGATCAGCCTCCTTTTTCCAGGTATCCTCGTCTTCTGATTTGCCCCTCCACCTGACTAAAAATTTCCGAAGCACTCTACTCCGTAGAGTCCTCTGCCGACTATTAACAATCGCCTCGGGTTCAGGTGGTCCACTCACGGACTCATCACGAAGAAGTTCCACTAGATCTTCCACAGGGACCAGGGTCTCCCCAACCCCCAACGAGGGTTTCAACTTACTAACATGGAAAACATGATGAATTCCAATGTTAGCTGGAAGGTCTAGTTTGTATGCGACCTTGTTTATCACTTGGATAACCTTAAAAGGACCGCAATACCTAGGCGCCAACTTCTTTGCACACTTAATAGTTTTCAAGCCCCTAGAGTGACTAGGGACTCTCAAAAACACCCAGTCGTTGACCATGAATATCTTGTGCTTCTGAAATAGATCAGCATAGTGCCTTGCCCTGTCCTGGGCACTTCTTATGCTATCTTTAGCTAACTATAACATTTCTTGCATATTCACAAGGAAATCAGCTGCGGCTTGCACCCGTAGGTTTTTCATGCCAACACTAATTGGTGATCGAGGTTGAAAACCATATATAAGCATGAAAGGGCTAAATCCGATCGCTGAATGTTTTGAACTGTTATATGCAAATTATACCAGTGGAAGGTACTATTCCCAATCAGACTGTCGATGGCCCACATATGCTCGAAGCATATGCTCCATCGTCTGATTGGTCCATTCTGTTTGAACATCTGATTTCAGATGATCTGTAGAACTCAAACTTAAAGTTGTTTCCAACTTTTCAAATACTGCTTGCCAAAAATTCCCAGTGAATTTTGGGTCACGGTCACTGACAATATCGGAAGGCAGCCCGTATAGCTGAAAAAGCTTCTCAACAAATAGTTGAGCTAGTGCAGAAGCTTTAACAGTAGTTTTCGTTGGGATAAATTGAGCAAACTTCGTAAGTCTATCAACAATGACCCAAACCGAATCGTGGCCCTTCCCTGTACGTGGAAGCCCGACCACAAAATCCATAGATATACTTTCTCACTTTTCGGTAGGAATATCTAAAGGATGTAATAGGCCACTAGCTTTTAGCCTCTCTGCTTTATTTAACTGGCACTTAGTACATTGAAGTACATAGGCCTCTACCTGACTTTCATCTTAGGCCACCAAAATTGCCTTCGAACTAAGTCAAGTGTTCTTTGTATACCCGGATGTCCTGTGCATGGACTATCATGACACTCATGCAAGATTTGGGCCCTTACAATGTCATTTTCCGGTAAATAGACCTTTCCTTTACGAAACAAAATTCTGTTTCGAATTAGGAAATCTGTTTCAGTCTTTCCCTGATTCGAGGAATCTTGCAAACCTGAATCGACCCTCGAAAGTATTTGTTGCCAATACTTTCCAAAAAAAAGGATCGAACTCATATAGTCCTTGAAGGGACTGAAACAACTCCGGTTCTATAACAGTAAAGCACAACTGATTTATAACCGGTAACCGACTCAAAGCATCCGCTAGAGTATTTTGACTTCCTTTACAATAACATATAAAAAAGTCAAAGATTTGCATCAGCTCAGCCCATCTAGCTTGCCTCCCCTTTAAATCTATAGCATCACAAAAATATCGAAGAGTTTGATGATCCGCCAAAACTTCAAATTTGGCTCCATACAAATAATGTCGTCAAATTTTCAAGGAATGAACAATTGCAAACAGTTCCTTCTCATAGGTACAATACCTAGACTGAGCAGGATTGAGTTTCTTGCTTTCATAAGCCACAGGATGTCCATCCTGCATCAAAACAGCTCCAATAGCATAATCACTGGCATCGGTCCTAACCACAAAAGTCTTATTAGGATCGCCAAATGATTAGTATTGGTGCCAAAGTGACACTTTTCTTAAGCAACTCAAAACAATTATTTATATCCTCCGTCCACACCACTAGTGGACTCTTAGTGGGTAAGCGAAAATGCCAGTCATGTTCCGCCAAAGTCTTACTGAACACTAGGATATCATCTAAGAATACCACTACGAATCTTTCCAAATATGGCCTGAACAAATTGTTCATCATCTATTGGAAAGTTGCCGGTGCATTGGTCAAACCAAAAGGCAACACCAAAAATTTGTAGTGACCAAAGCGAGTTCAAAATCCGATTTTTGGTATATCTTCTGCCTTAATGCGTATCTGATGGAATCCCGACCTTATATCTATCTTGGTAAAGTACCCAGCACCACCAAGATAATCTATTAGGTCATCCATCCGCGACAGTGGATATCTACGGTTACCTTGTTCAATTTTTTTACTTTTAATGCACTTAAGGTCATTAGGTCCAAAGACTAAAGAACTAAGGACAAAATATATCCATCTCATTACTTTGAGATAGATTACCTGAGGTAGAGGCTGGTTATTTGGCGCAATCTCGTGCAAGGTGACCCTCGTCATTGCACTTGAAGCACAGGTTCTTCTTATGAGCTTCAGCTTTATCATTGCCACCTTGATGATTTTTAAAGTTTTTTTTTGTTTTCTTAGGATTGTTGGAATTGGGATGTGTTTCACTAACAACTTCCCTATCATTCCTCTTAAATTGAAAACGTTTTTTCTGCTCATTAGGTTGTTGACCCCTAGGTGGCTTAGGTGTGTCATCATAGTATTTTGCAGCCCTAATAGTATCTTCTAGGGTTTTTGGATGGTTCCTACGAACATCCACTTGATAATCTTTTGGTAACCCATCAATAAACATTAACATTTGTACCTTAGGTGGAATGTCACTATAAAGTGGATTCAGGTACTCATGAAAATCTTGAATAAATTGTTCCAAACCTTTATTCATTGATAAATGACTCAACTTTTGAAAGTATTCATAGTCATCTAAAAGTGGTAGAAAATAATCCCTAAAAAGCTTGCAAAAATCATCTCATGTACAAGGTTGATTGTCGTTTGCAACTAAGTCATCCCACCAAACTAAGGCTCTTCCTTCAAGGAACAAGCTACATTTGCCTTCTACAAATTGCATTTGTCATTTCAAAAGCAACCAAAGTTTTCACATTTCTCACTATTTAGATTTCCAAAACCAAGAAACTAGTGACTAGAAATGGATAACTAATGAAGCTTTATGAAAACTTCAATTTTCAGATCTGATTTTCAGATTTACAGGTCTGAAAATCAGAACTTCAAAATGACAAAAAACATAATTTCAAAACTTGTTTTATGCACAAAGTCACACTACCATTCCCTTCCTACATTGCCATTTTCATGAAACTAGGAGATAGAACGGTGTAACTAATGAAGTTTGGATGAAAACTTCACTTTTCATATCTGATTTTTAGATGTACAGGTCTGAAAAATAGAACTTCAAAATGAAAATCAAAACTTCAAACACCTCATTTATGCAAAAAAAAAAAAAAAACACTAGTTTTGATCAAAACACATAGCTAGAGTCAATTTTTTTGCCAAAAAAAAATTTGTGTATGTAGAGTAAGACTTCCTCCACCCATTCCACGAATCTTTTTTCAGAACTTTTAAAAACCCAAAGACCACTTTAAAACTTCTCTAAAATGATCAAAAATCAGCCCCTAAACAATTCTATAAGCATCACTACTCTCTTCCAAAGAGAACTAGATTCATTGGGTACTTCAACTACAAGCCTTCTACAACTAGAAAAGCCAATAATCTTTCTCAAAAAAAATTTAGTTGTTAATCTTAATAGAACTTGAAGAAGGTTAGAAAGGTTACCATCCTTTGTCTAGCTCTGATACCACTTTTACAAGTAGAGGTGAGGAAGTCCTCCAAATCCAAGGTAGAACCTCCAAATGTCCTCCAAGCAACCTACAAGCTTCAAGATGCTCCCCAACTCCAAGCTAGGATGCCTCCACCTGCAAGTAAGGATCTGCAAGCCTCCAAGGATCTCTCCTCCACCTGTGTCCCTACTCTTTAAACACAAAGATAGATAACAAACTGGCCTCAAGTATTCACCACCCAACCATACCTAGATCCAAGCTCCAAGCAAGACCTATCTAGCAACCCCTTGCTAACCATAAACAAATGACAAGCATACAACAACACTCCATAGCATTCTCAAGATCCAAACCCTACTTATGTCCCATACCATAAGCAAGATCCAAACCTTAAGCATACTACCACAAGAAAGCACTCTACACACTAGAGCATAAGCAAAGCAAACAAGAGAGATCTCTCCCTCCCAATGGGCACCCTACTACCCTCATATAGATGGCCCATGGACCCCTTCAATGCACTATGGAGTTCCATGCTCATCTAGTGAGAGAGAGAGAAGCCTAGGGGAGTTAAAGAATCTCCAAGAGCCTCCATAGGCTTATGGAAGGTCAAGAGAATCCTTCCATAACCTATGGCTCTTTGAATGCCTTTCTTGTGGGAGTTGGGAACTCAATGGACACTTTAGAAGGGCGCCTCCTACTAGGTCCCATTGCCCAAGTTGTGCATGTATACTTTGGTCTTAGCCCAATAAAGTGATATGGTTCAAGGTTGAGGCCCAAGGCTTTAGAAAAATAGTCATCCAATGACTTTCTAACACCTCTCTAGGTTCCATACCTCCATCCAAGGCATAGACACCTACCTGTCCTTAACCAAGGACACTAGTACCTTAATCTAATACACCTATCCTTAATACTAAGGGTACCCCTTATCCAAGGGTCACATGACTCCATACCTCCAACTAAGGTATAGTCACTTGTCTGTCCTTATCCAAGGGCACATACCCTTAATCCTAAGGGTACCTTGTCATTTAGCCCCCAATACTAAATGGACTATTAGGGGTCTGAAGTACTGCTAGTTACATAGGTATGTAACAGAATGTGTAGCTGATATCTTCACCAAAGCATTGGAAAAAGACTTGTTCATGAAGCATAGGACTTCACTTGGAGTGTTATCAAAGTCTATGCTAAAACTAGTTGAAGAGGGAGTGTGAAAGATTCAACTAGTTTCATCACATTTTGCTATATTTCCATATTTGGCATATTGAAGCCAAAACTTGTTTTAGACTTAGAGGTTGACTTTTCAAAGTTCATTAGTCTAAATTTCATTTGAATAAATACTTTTTGAAAGTGTGGGAAAGTTAGAATGCGAGTTAGAGTAGATTCAAATTTGAATAGTTGAGTACATTGAATCTAGACCCAAAATTAGTAGGGTTAGCATTTTGGAGGAAAAGCCAAGTTGCCAAATAGGGTTTGGACCTGTTATAAAAGGATGTAACTCATGGAGAGAGTGATCTTCTCTCTTCTCTATGTCATTTCATGCTTATACATGGTCCTCTTGGGTTCTACTATCCATTGGTGCACTATCTTGGTGATTGCTTACAATTATATGTGTACAATGATCTATATTTGTTATTTTTGGATCCACACGTGTGAAATATAGTAGCTTGCTGGTTTTGTACGGACAGCAACTGTACATAATCATTTCATTCAAGTTTGATCAAGTTCTATTGGTGTTTTTGTGTGTAGATATTGATTTTTCTACATTGGTGAGATTGGTAGTGTATTTCTCTTTCTAACCAAAGATCATTCAAGTAGATTGGATCTTAAGGATCTGAAATCTTTCACACGCCTTACATTACCAAAAGGTATGTTCACCTTGGCGACAATAGCACCCAAGCTATCAAAGGTGAAGGTACAATAAGATTGAGCTTTGCAAACAATCAATCTAAGCTACTTTTGAATGTCTTGCATGTACCGAATCTATCGACAAATCTGCTCTCTGTAAGCAGATTTACAGATTTAGGACATAAAGTAGAATTTAAATTTGATCAGTGTAAAGTAGTCGATAGGACAGGCGAGAACCTAGCACTCGGAAAGTGGCATGGATACTTGTACAGATTAAGTCATTGCTTTTCTACCTCTAGTCAAGCACTTAGTGCTTCTATTCAAATCAATAAAAGTTTACTTTGGCATTGTAGAGTTGGTCATTTGAATCATGCTTATGTACTACAAATGTCTAAGTAATACATTGTTCTTGATCTCGACTATCCAGATAGTACCTGTCTGTCAAGACTGTCTAGTCGATAAACAGGCTAGGAAACCCTTTAGATCAAGCCATCGACATATTGCTAGAGGATTATTAGATGTTGTACATACAGACATTTGTGGCCCAATGCAGAATCCTTCACTGAAGGATGCAAAGTGTTTCATTACTTTTATTGATGAAAATTTCAGAAAGACTGTGGTGTATTTTTTCAAGAAGAAATTAGAAGCTTTTAATTGCTTCAGAATCTTCAAGGAGCGTGCAGAGAAAAAAAATCGGTAAGACAACCCAAGGTCATCTCTACCGAATTCAAGGAGTACTGCCATATCCAAGGCATAGAACAGTAGTTTATCACTCCTTATTCACCTCAGTCTAATGGCTTAGTCGAGAGGAAGAATCATACCCTTGTCGAGTTAGCCAAATGCATGCTGGCACATGCATCTTTGTCGAAGAGCTTTTGGGCTAAAGTTGTCTCCACTGTAGCTTACATCCAGAACAGATGTTTGACAAGGCCCTCTCAGGCAAAACACCACATGAAGTTTGGACAGGCTCTAAGCCTTCATTGAAGAACCTTGGAGTATTCGGATGCATTGCCTATGAGCAGATCCCGAAGGAGACAAGAAAGAAATTTGACTTCCAAGGTCTCAAGACCATCTTTATTGGATACACTTCATCTGACAACACCTACAAACTGTACGACCCCGATACCCAGCAGACTTTTTGTTCAGGATGCAATCTTTAGCAAGGATCAGTTTATTGACTTCAAAGACAAGAATAAAGTTCCATGTGAACCTTCGACACCTGCCTTCAACACAACAACTCGAGCCTCTGGCTCAAGCATGTCAATAATCAATCAACTACCCGACAGCGAGTCAGTCGAAGATGTTGTTGTTACTCAGTGGCAAATACAAGAATTGGATCATCAACCGACACTTCCTCCAAGAAGATCAAGCCGAGTGCACACACAACTCACAAGGTATATTGTCAGACTCCCAATCTGAAACTTCACTTAAAACCTAGCTTATCCCGTGCGCAACAATAAGCAATGTTGATCCTTGTCAATTTTCCTGCATGTACAGACATCAGAGCACACGAAACATGGTGGAGCTGGCTGCCTTGTCTCCTCCCAACCTTTGCTGCATAGATTATGATGAGGAATGCCTCTCTCTAGACTCACTTATGCACAATCCTCAAGCACTCCTTAACCCTGACCTTTTCTAACATCGACACGTGGCCAATTCCATGCACAATCGACACTTGCCACTTGGCAGTACCCTGACACATAGGCAAGTGAGTAGGCTGACATGTGTCACTCATACACTGGACCAAGTGTCCCTGTGAGTATGTGACACATGTCATGTTTGACCGGTCAACCCTGACATGTGTCACTCATTCATTGGACCAAGTGTTCCAGTGAGCATATGACACATGGCCAATTCCATGCACAGTCGACACTTGCCACTTGGCAGTACCTTGACACATAGGCAAGTGAGTAGGTTGACATGTGTCACTCATACACTGGACCAAGTGTCCCTGTGAGCATGTGACACATGTCATGTTTGACCGATCAACCTTGAAATGTGTCACTCATTCAGTGGACCAAGTGTTCCAGTGAGCATATGACAAGTGTTCCATTGACTAGTCAACTCTCCTACTTTTTAGGAGATCAGTCCAGCCACTCCTAATAAATGACCCAGTACTCCATGCCAAAGCTAAGCACGACTCTCCCAGGTCCAATGCCAACTAATTACAGATTATTTATAATTTACTTACAAAAGTCACCACAGGCCGGTGACTTAGCCATTTCAGTAATTACAATAAGTACAAAATGTACATGTGTCTCTGAAAACTGTAAATAACCGGGATAGGGAGTAAAGGCTCTAACGTCCCTTCCCACTCAAAAAAGACATGGTCCACGATGACCAAACTAGGGTATTGTGCACACAAACTATGCGCAGTCTCCGAGGCAGCATCTGCAAGAGGTCTTCTATGCCAAGCAACTAAATATAACAAAGATCAAGCGGTTACACAGACATTTCTCCCACCTATCCAATATCCTTGTTGGCTCATGGATCTCCTCTACGTGCTCCTGAATAGAGTCACAACTGATTCATCTTCATAAACTGGAGTTGTCAACAACAATTGGCCTAATCAAGCCTCATATGATAACCAGCATCTCATACTACTGGCGATCACACTCGGCTCTCAGTAGCACCACGATTGCTTGTCTTAAATTTTTTCAACTAACTCAAGCATCTTACTCATAGAGTTAGAAATCAGCCGTACTAGTAGGCGCTTTGAAGAATTCCCACCGTAACAAGATTAGTAGGCCTAAAACCATATTGGGCCACCAAAAGTTACATAGGATCATCTCATAGGTCCAATCCACACCAGGATGACTAGCACCAGTACTATCATAACATAAATGCAAAATCTCCCTACACAACCCTTTACTAACTGGAATGGGGAGTTTGCCATTTCCTTTAACTATATCATCTACCATGGTATACTTCAAGCAAGTGTGAGCAAAGAGATCAGAGCTCCCTTGAGACTCTACTTGGCCAAGATTTACCTCTCTCACACCCTCTTACAATGAACAATGAGGATCCTCTTGCTGAATCTATTTGATCTCAGCAATTAGGTCATTCTCTATGACCACAAAAGACATCTGATACAATATACGAGATAATGCATCAGGCACAGGATTTTCAATACCTTTCATGTACCGAATTTTCATGTGAAATTCTTGCATCAATTCAGCCCACCTAGCTAATTGTAGAAATACATAAAAATGTCATGGTTGGCATATACAAACCCACACCACACAAACAATGCCTCCATACTTTCAAAGCATGGACAATGACATACAACTCTTCTGAATAGGGTTGAGCTTCTCACTCACAAGGTCACTGGCCTACACTCTTGCATTAGAATTGTCCCAACGACGATGTTACTCACATCCGTTAGTATGACATGGTTTATGAGAGCCTACTATCTTTAATGTGACAAAGTCAGCCACAACTTGTTTCAAAGCATTGAACTTCATTGCTGAACTTCTGTCCACTTATTATTCTATGGCATATTGGTCAAAGGTGCAGCCATGTGTGAACAACCCCAAACAATCCAAGAGAGCCTCTCAATACCGTCAAGTCCGTAGGTACAGGCCATGGAAGGAGAATAGCGGCTTTCTTGGTCTCAGTTTTATGCCTTCAACTAACACGATAACACATCTTTTATTATCATTAGCAAACAAGATGTTATCCCTCAGGGTTGACAAACAGTTCTAAGGTGAGTTACATGCAACACATCACCACAACTGTAAACCAAAACATCATCCATAAATGGTCTGAGTACATCGTTCATCAACATCATACATGTTGTTGGGGCATTAGTCAATCAAAGGCATAAGCGAAAAGTTATACTGACCGAAACAAGTTCTAAAGGCAGTCTTACGCACATGCACTTCATGAACTCTAAGTTACTAATATCCATTTTTCAAACAACTTTGCTAAAATAGTAGCACCGTACAATACCGGATCATCAATATGCGCAATAGGATATCAATGCTTGACAAACTCCTTGAACATTGGGCGTCCCATACCATCTTTTGCCCCTGGGGAGTTTAAGTATTGATAAGCCCACACACATATGCCAAGACCCATCTGTTGGTCTAGGTCCATAAGTAGGTCAACTTGTTCTTGCCATATGTTACTTTTGGAACTAGCAGTAAACATATCAAACAAAAACAAAAACACATATGCTTACAATGAACTCCCACATACTAAGCTGCCATGATCAAAGGTCCTAAAGGCACATCAGGCTCACCTTAAAGTGAATGGATTCTACCATCGCGCTGGAACTCGCACATGTGAGTACCCAAGTGATGTAGAGCTTCCATACTACGTGCCAACATATCCCAAGTACCACATCAAAGCATGCCAGACACATTATCTTTATATCCAACTTCTTAACCTAACTTGAATGGTTAATGGCATATCCACAACCCTGAAACCTCCCCCAGCTACCCTTTCCATGAGCCCTCACGATTGTGTACTGGTACAGGGATGGTTGTGCTCACAGTCAACCTTTCAATCAAAGTCAAGTACGTTATGAGAAGACCTAGTGTCAAGCAGGACACACATTCACTGTCCAGTCATAACAATCAAGAAGTACCTGGAAATTGATACATATGTTGCATCGTTTTCAAAAATTGTGGCAGAAAAAATAACATCAACCTTACCTGATCGTCGACACTTTCACAAGATAAAGAGTACTTCCCTGAACTTCATCTTGCTCCAGCTCTTCAATAGCCATAGGTGCTTGTGCCTACTTCACTAGAAAATTGCATGAAGTCCGCATTGGATTCCGTGGACATTCCTTCCACATGCATCCTACCAAGTAACCAAAGCAAAACTTTCTCATTTGGAAAACTCTTGGTCTTGCGGCATTAGCAACAAAGATTGCTGGCCCCTTCTGAACATCGGATTGTCCATACAATCGTTGTCCCTAGAAGCTACAGCTACTTGTCGCATTGAAGGACGCTGACTTCTTTGGACATCAGACCGCCCATACAATCCTTTGTCCTCGGAAGCCCCTACTCCTCCTTTCAGGTCACTTGAAACTTGCCTTTGCACAGATTGACTTTAATCCTTTTGAGCCTTTGGTATCCCAAGAGCCAAAAAAACTGCCTGAACCTTATTATCGTGTTTCAACAATAGAGCTATCTGCACTGCTCCTTGGAGGCCACGAGTTTGGTTCTTTACAACAAAAGGTTTTGTGACTTCCATGCAAGCCCTTCACAAAATAAAACACTTAAACAATCATACCGCTTCCGGTTCTTGTGAGGACCGAGATGTCTTCAACATTCAAGGATTTGTTGAGATATCACCTCCATAGAATCCACCTTGGCTGCCACTTCCTCAATTCTCAGTATCTCGGTGCTAGAACCCTCCAACGGATCCATGTTGATAGTGTTGCAAACATGTCCACCTGCTTAGAGGTCAAAATTTTTAGAAAAAAAAAAGTTTTCGATTCGATTCTGCAACTGTAACTTGATTTCAATCTACAGTAGCAACCTGATTCTGATCTTGCTTTCGAATTTTGAAATCTGATTTTGATTTTGAGTTCTGAAATCTGATCCCGATTCTGAAATCAAAATCTGATCTGACATTTGATCCCGATTCTGAGTTTTAAAATCTGATCGCGATTCTGAAATCAAAATTTGATCCAAAATTCGAAATTTGATCATGCGTCGTAATTGAAATTTGATCTTGATTTGTAGTTGAAATCTGAGATTTGATCTTGATTCGCAGCTGAAATTCGATCTTGATCCATGACGTTGAAATCTGATTCTGATCCGCGTCGTTGAAATCTGATTCTGATTTTGGCAACCCTCTTTCGAACGTAAACCTAAGCTCTGATACCAAATTTCATACTCCAAATCTGAAACTTCACTTAAAACCTAGCTTATCCTGTGCACAACAATCAGCAATGTCAATCCTTGTCTATTTCCCTGCATGTACAAACATCAGAGCACACAAAACATGGTGGAGTTGGCTGCCTTGTCTCCTCTCAACCTTTGCTGCATAGATTATGATGAGGAATGCCTCTCTCTAGGCTCACTTATGCACAATCCTCAAGCACCCCTTAACCCTGACCTTTCCTAACATCGACACATGGCCAATCCCATGCATAGTCGACACTTGCCACTTGGCAGTACTTTGACACATAGGCAAGTGAGTAGGCTGACATGTGTCACTCATACACTAGACAAAGTGTCCCTATGAACATGTGACATGTGTCGTGTTTGACCGGTCAACCCTGATATGTGTCACTCATTCACTGGACCAAGTGTCCCAGTGAGCATATGACAAGTGTCCCATTGACTAGTCAACTCTTCTACTTTCTAGGAGGTCAGTCCAGCCACTCCTAATAAATGACCCAATACCCCATGCCAAATCTAAGCACGACTCTCCGAGGTCCAATGCCAATTAATTACAATTTATTTACCATTTACTTACAAAAGTCACCACAACCCGGTGACTTAGCCATTTTAGTAATTACAATAATTACAAAACGTACATGTGTCTTTGAAAATTGTAAATAACTGGGACAGGGAGTAACGCTCTAACATATACTCCTGAGTCTGTCTGACTTTAATGCAGGAATCGATGACTGTTGAAGAGGCACTTAGCCAACCAGACTCCAATCTCTAGAGAGAAGAGATGGACAAAGAGTATTCCTCTCTGATCAAGGACCAGACATGGTCATTCCTCGAATCTCCTATTGGCTCCAATCTTATCAATTGCAAATGGGTCTTTGAGATCAAGTACAACTCCAATGGAACAATTGATTGAAGGAAGGCACGACTAGTAGCACGAGAATTTGCTCAGATTTCAACATCGACTATAATGAGATTTTCAGCCTAGTATGGCAAGCATTGATCGATCTGAACTCTCCTATCGTATGCTACAGCAACAGACCTTGAAGTACATCAGTTCAATGTACAGACAGCTTATCTGAATGGAGTCATCGAAGAAGACATCATGTTATAGCCTGAAGGATGCGTTCACGAAGGTATGAAGCATCTTGTCTGTAAACTCCATGAGGCACTTTATGGCTTGAAGCAATCAGCCAAACCTTGGTTTTAGAAGATTAACACATTCCTCATCCAACATGGTTTCCAACCAAGCACTGCCGATTCCAATGTCTACTTTAAGTCAGTGTAGCATTCTTTCATTATCATCACCTTGTATGTCGACAACACGTTGCTTTTCAGCAACAATACCAACATGGTGAAGGATGCTAAACAAATGTTGTCTCTCGAATTCGACATGACCGATCTGGGAGAAGCTCACTATTGTCTGGGCATTCAAATCCACATAGATAGAGCAAGACGGCTGATCTATATTTCTCAACAAATGTATCTTCACAATACCTTCATCAAATATAATCTAATCTATTGTAAATTAGCTCACTCACCGATGATCCAGGCCTGCGATTGTCGAAAGACCAATGTCCTCAGATGAGAGAGTATCCTTTCTTTTGCAGTTAGCTCACTCAGCCAATTCATGGCTAATCTTGGCATCACTCATTGGAAGGCTCTCATAAGAGTCATGAGGTATATTCGAGCTACTACGGACCAGTGCATCTGCTATGGAGAAGTCGACAACGACAATCTTCATCGGCTCAGTGGATATTTCAATGCAAGCCGGGGAGGAAATGTAGATATTCGTAAATCCACATTTGGATATACATTCTTCCTCAATGGCATTCCTATATCTTGGAACAGTCATAAGCAAACCTCTATTGCTCTTTCCTCTACAGAAAACAGAGTACATTGATGCTTCTCAATCTATTAAAGAAGCATTTTGGTTGAGAAATTTACTGTCAGATATTAGTCTACCCCAACAATCATATTTTGTAATAAACAGAGTGCCATTGCCTTATCGGCCAACCCTAGATTTCATTGTAGGAGTAAGCACATTGAGATTCGATATCACTATGTCAGGGGCAAAATTCTCGACAGAGAGATAAGCTTAACATATTATCGAACGTAGGACATGGTTGTAGATGTTTTTACAAAGGCATTAAGTATTAATGCACACAACAGATTTTGTGCATTGCTTAGTCTGAAGATCAAGGCATTCATAGATCCAAATTAAGGGGGGGGTGTTGGATTTATCTCCTCTACTCTCCTAAATTCCATGTTAATTTGTTTCCATTCATATCACTGCATTTTTACTCATATTGTCACACAATCTGTAGAAATACACAAAAAGTCGATGGCAGTGTTCCTTCAACTTTTCCGATGTCAACTTTCCCGAAGTCTACTTTCTCAACAAATTGACTTGTTTGAAGTTTCCCGACAATTTGCGCATTTTTTGTATTCTTCAGCTTTGTCGCATTTTTTTGGCTTCTTCGGCTTTTTCGCATTTTTTGCAAAAACTGTTGGTTCTTTGTGAGCGCTGTTTAATAATATTAATAATAATAGAGGTAAAACTGGTGCTAGGTGGCAATGGAATGGGCCAAGCGGCCATTCTAGTATGTAAAGGATTTACTTGGAAGATTCTTTTGACATTGTTGAAAAGAGTTAAATGTTATGAAGTTTGAGATTATGAAGAAATCATGCATCAAGTCGTGTTCTTAGAGTCCATGAATTGGCAATTTTGAAGGGCATGTGTATATATGTATATATATATATATATATATATATATTTGTGTCTCACATTTGTGCCTATGCATGGGGGTAGAAGGGGTTGCATGGGTGCATCCTCCCAAATAAACATTTTTTAGTTAAAAAATGTGAAATAGAATCTTTTTAGCATGGAGTATGATGCATGGCATATTATCCATCCATTTGGTAGGGCCCCCCAAAAATTTCATGGTGAAAGGTGTTAAACAAAAGGGCAAGTATATACTTCGTGGTGAAAGGTGTTAAACAAAAGAAAGTTTCATTATCAAAGATTTCACTAAATTTGAAGGGCCTCTAAAAAATTTCTTAGATTAACAAACTTTCCACTGGAAAGGTTAAAATAAAAATGCATTTCTATGAATGGAAAATCGGGTGTGAAGGGCTAGGAAGGCTTCAAAATGCAGGCCTGCTCACCACTCTCCTCTCTTTCTTTCCTTACGTCACTCCTACTCCCCCCATATGTCATTTTATCGTATCCTTGGTCCCTTGTGCAACTAGGTGCTTTGGACAAAAACCTTTCATTTAACAATGTTATGGTTGTGTCAATATAAGCACCAATGTTGGTGATCTCAACATGGTCTTCATGGAACTTTTTGTTTAGAAAGTTCAGCTTTGATAAAATATCTGCAAGCAAGTACACACAAAATTACTCTTGCAATATTGTGGCTTTAGCATACCATAAATAGATGATACCTTTTGATTCTTCTAAAATAGGTGGCATCAACTTAACTAGTCAAGTTTCCATAACTTGTCCTCGAGATAACCACCTGACTTTGTGAATCTGTAATGTTCAAATAGCTAACATTTCTAGCATCTCCTTATTCTATTTCTTGATCTTTCAACCCACAAGTAATCCTTGTTGGCAAATCTATCAGTGTAGCTGAGCTTCACAAAATCCTTTAAAGCATCTATCAATGCGAGGGTCTCTCAATTACGCCCATCAAGTATAGCATTTTCCTTTTCAATTTTGGCAACAACACCTTCATGTACTCCTGTGATAACGGAAGTTCCATTAGTTGCTATGTCGATTAACTTGCATTTTCCAATTTGCATATTGTCTACCATTTTTATTCATACCCTCATATATGGTGGCCGAGGTTGTTTCTATTATTCCCATTAGCTACATAAATACAAATTTTCCCTACCACCTTCTCCTAGAAAGGTCATCTTCACAAATGAATGTCTTTCTAATGCTCTATTAATGCTCTCATCATTAAGAAATTCAATGGAAATATATGGACTCTCATGTATTTCCTTTAGTCTAGTTTGAGTTACCCACTTATGTGTAGCCCAAAAAAATTCAAAAGTTGCACACCTACTAGTATATGAAGAGTACTTGTCATTAACAGCCATGTGTGGGGTGCCCATGAATCTTTGTAGATCGTGTTGATCTTTGAAATCTAGTAGACCATATCCTTCTATACAATATGATATAACAATTGAATGATGCTTATCACAATGTCATGTGTCTTTTCAGCCTGAACCATATTAGTCATATGCTTTCTGAAACATAGAAGATATTATAGTGTTACAGTCTTTTTTATGTGATTTTACTGAGTAATGATGAGATGAAAGAAATCTTTTAGAATACTTTGACATATTTAATGAAAAGCCTTACGCTTTTTATTGCTTTTTTTTTAATTTTAGAAAGTAGACATACATGCTACAATAAGTACCGTTACTCTTTGGATTTTGTTTAACAAACTTAATATGAATGTTTGTTATTGAGGGTCATAAACTATTTTAATTATCTACCAAGTTTCATATTGCAAAGAATTGATTTCCTTAAGACAATTTCAATAAACCATTTGCAAGTGCACTTATGAACTTGAATGAAAAACAAAGTAACTTTGAGAGTTGTATGAACTTGGAGGTTAGAAATGAAAAGTACATGTTTGGGGAGGGGGGGGCGTATCACCCTCGGAGGGCATTCTGCCTAGGAAGTGCTTCCGCCCTCCAACTAGGGTCAAATGCCCCGAGGAGGCGTCCTTCCCTGCTGTAAAATCAGTTTTTACTTTTTTTTAATGATTTTTTTGTCATACACCTTTTTTTAGCACCTCCCACGCGGAAGGTGCATGTAAAAAAATTTTACCACGAGACAAAAAAAAAAAAAAAGGAGACACAAATTCCATTGTGGGAGGTGCCTCCTGTTTCCTTTACAAAAAAGGAAAAAGTGATTTTACTAACTAAGAAGGTATAGGAAACCAACCCACTTGCAGAAGGAGGCGTGAAGATTCCATTGTGGGAGGCGCCTCATGTTTCTTCATGAAAAAGGAAAAAAGTGAATATAAGAATTAAGATGGTATAGGAAGCCAACCCACTTGTACGAGGAGTCTCACAATTCCATTGTGGGAGGCGCATCTTGTTTTTTCATGAAAAAGGAAAAAACTAAGAAGTTACATGAAACCAACCCACTTACAAAAGAAAAGACAGTGAGAGTGAGTGCCTCAACATCACCTTCTTCCTTTTGTTGAATGTTCCTGGGCAGGGCATCTCATATTTTTCTAGCTGCCGGCAGAGTTAAAAAGTCAAGGGGCTTTGGGGTTTGACAAAAAAATGTTTACAAAAGTCATTCATGACCTCGGCTTGCTTGCTGCCAAGTCTTGCAATAACATGGCATGCATGCTTTGCTTGCTCGCTCGCTTCCTGCCAAGTCTTTGCAACAATAGCATGCATGGCAACGGTGCTGCTGCCGAGATGCCGAGGCAGCCTAAAGACTGAAGACTTACTGGATGACGCCATTATACACATTCTCACTCTTTCTTTCTCTCTCTCTCTCTCTCTCTCTCTCTCTCTCTCTCTCTCTCGCTCTCGCTGGCTCTGGTCTGTGGCGACGACTTAGCCACGAATCCCAACAAAGCATACGTCCTGCCTATGCCTTCTGCATACCTATGTGGCAAGTTGATTCTTGCGCAACAGCTGCCTTCCCCCAACAACCCCTCTCTTGCCCCGAAGAAAACAAATATATATATCCGTCTTTTCTCTACTGATCATACCCCAGCAGTAATACAGCTCTTTTAAATTGATATATCTCTCGTTGAGGGCATCTAGAATCCCAACCCTCCTGGCGTGAACGTTCTGGTTGATCTTGCATAGTTGGTTTATAATCAGAGAGAGCTGAGCTAGAAAGCTGCTCCTGGAGTGAATAGTCCTTGTTGATCACGCATAGTTGATTTATAACCAGATAGAGCTGAACAGTCGAATTACGTTCTTAGTATTATTGGCAACAGAAATTACTAGTCCTTATATTAAGATAGTTTTGAGTTGGAAGGCGTTGTGGGAGTGATAACTGGGTGATCCCACACTATTCAGGCAGTAGCAGACAATAACTTTAGTTTGCATCATGCTTCAGCAAGTATGTGGGATTTCGAGTCTGTGCAACAGCGAAGTGTTGCACTATAACTATGCTCTCACTCATCCCAATTCAACCCCATCATCTCATGGACCAGCGCCTCCTACCCATCAAACAAAACTTCCAAAATTCAGGAAAGTAATTAGTGTGGTGGCAGGATTGGGACAATCTGGGGAACCATTTAGAAAAGCTCCCCTGGGAACTGTGCGCAGTGTAGCGGCAGATCATGCTCGTGGGCTGATTGAGATGAGACGTTCTATCAATCATATCTTTTCCAGTGAGCGGCGCAGAGTAGAGATCAGAGTTTGCTTGATACTGCAAGTCAAGAGCGGCGCGGATCTGGAGGAAGATGGGGAGGACTGGATCGCAGAAAATGTGCTGATGCAATTGATTAGCGTAGAAATGGATCCAGGTAGTCTTTGAGAAAATAATTACATGCTTATTAATGCTCAGATGATACCATCGTTTGTGCTGTGTGTGTGTGTGTGTGTGTGTGTGTGAGAGAGAGAGAGAGAGAGAGTATAATTGGGATACTTTGCTGTCTGCAGAAACAAAGACCGGGAAAGCAACGGAGAAACTAAAACTCGAAAAGCGAATGCGTTCCAAGATGCTTGTCATAAAGTCTGTGGAAAGTACCCAAAAATTCAAGTATATGGCTAGATTTTACGTAGATTCGGACTTTGGTTTACCTGGAGCTTTCGTTATGGAAAATCATCATAGCAAAGAGTTCTACCTTGAATCCTGCACCATCCAAATACAGGGCAGAAGCACGATCAAATTCCCATGTCATTCATGGATATACAACTCCTCCAAATGTGCGAATTCTCGCGTTTTCTTCAGCAATAAGGTAATGAAGCACACCTGCTCGCAGTAATCTTGATCTGCATTCGCGTCCTTTGATGGTAGCTGCTTTTAACTGCATTGGCCACTGTTAGAACAAGAAACCCCGAATATAAACAAGGCAGTGTACTTTGCATCCATCGTTCGCAAGGTGATCAAGCTAGTTTATTGGCATTCATTATCTCAAATTGCTTTTTCTTCGAAACATTCTTTTGATATTAATTAGTTGCACACTTAATCAAACACGTAAACCCTCACAACACACACACACAGTACACATCAAGCATGTGTATTCAAAGCAGGCCACAGCTAGAACTGGAAAGTGTCACTGTTTTATACATGCTTTGCAATAGTGCAGGCTTATTTGCCAAACGATACACCCAAAGGTTTGAGCAAATTGCGTCAGCAAGAGCTAGCGAGCTTAAGAGGTGATCGAAAAGGAATACGAAGAGAGTGGGATCGAATCTACGACTACGACACTTACAACGATCTTGGGGATCCTGATCGAGACAGGGAATTGCTCAGACCTGTTTTGGGTGGATCGAGTGAGCACCCATATCCTAGGCGATGTCGCACTGGCCGCCAGCATGCCAAGACAGGTCTGACCACCCTCCCTTACAGTGAGTGAGTGAGTGTGTGTGTGTGTGTGTGTGTGTGTGAGAGAGAGAGAGAGAGAGAGAGCATGAGCGAGCGCGCTCTGACATTCCCTTTTGTCATTGTATCTCTAGATATTTACTCAGAAAGGCCCGTGCCTGCCATTGACCAAATCTACATACCCAGAGATGAGAGATTCCTTACAATCAATCAAAGCTCAGATTTGTCAACTGCTGATGATTCAGAGACAACAGCAGAACCAGCAAAAGAAATTACTTCTGTGAGAGAGCCACTACGGGAGGTCGATTCAAATTTTTTTGAAAGTCTTCGCGAGCTTGAGGACTTATATCGTCCCATACTCCACGAGGTAGCGCCAGGAGAAGCGAAATCTGCAGAGACATTACCTGAACAATCAGCTGTTGCTGACCCCGACCACACATCTCCAAACTATCCTGTTCCAATGGTTATTGCAGGTTTCACTCCGCATAACTCTCAAGTTCAATCTGATTTTTAATAGGCTGCAGCCTGGACTGTAGTTTGATGAAATTGTGGACTGGCTACTGAATGATTCCAATTCAGCCGAAGCTTTGCTAATACCACAATTTCTCATTGACTTGGATGTGCAGCCGATGATATGGCTTGGATGTCAGACGTAGAATTTGCCAGGCAGACCCTTGCTGGGTTGAATCCTGTGGTCATTAAATCTCTGAAGGTACGAGGCTCTTCAATAATACATCACAGCACCAATATCTGCTCTGTACTGTAGTGAGGAAATTGCAACAGCTTATTTCACTTTCATGACATGGTTCTTGTGGGTTTGCAGGTATTTCCTCCAGAAAGTAATCTAGATCCAGAAATCTATGGGAAGCGAGGATCAGCTTTAACAGCTGTAGATTTGGAACCTCAGCTTGAAGGATTGAGTGTGCAACAGGTAACGAGAGCTAAACTTGAGCAGGTCCTTGAGAATGCTGAACTATACAAATTCTCTCTCTCTCTCTCTCTCTCTCTCTCTCTCTCTCTCTCTCTCTCTCTCTCTCTCTCTCTCTCTCTCTCTCTCTCTCTCTCTCTCTCATTGTGAGATTGAAATGTTTCAGGCTGTGGAGCAGAAAAAGCTTTTTGTTCTGGACTACTATGATAGCTACATGCCATTTCTGGATAGAATCAATGCCGTGAACAGTGTTAAATCGTATGCTTCCAGAACAATTTTGTTCCTGACAAAGCAGAATGCTCTTACACCTGTTGCCATAGAATTGAGCCGTCCATCACCCGACAAAGCTAACCCAGTTACTCATAGGGTGTTCCTCCCTCCTGCAACTGTGAAAGAGGTGGACTGGCTATGGCAACTTGCAAAAGCACACGTCGCAGCAAATGACTCCGGATATCACCAGCTTGTGAGCCACTGGTATGCCCTGGCAACCGCTACAACAATACAGTAACATGTGTTATGCTCATAATAACTGTCCTTTCTAAGGCAGTTCAGTCCTCTTTGTGTTCCCAATAGTCTCTAAGAAACAGGACTGTGTCGTTATGGCAGGTTAAGGAGCCACGCAACATTGGAGCCTTTTCTCATTGCAATGCATAGACACTTAAGTGCTTTGCATCCACTTAATCGTTTCCTTCTACCACACTTCAGAAATACTTTGTCCATAAATGCTGATGCTAGAAAGACTCTCATCAACGCAAATGGAGTTATAGAGCAAGGCTTCAATCCAGGAAAATACTCCATGGAGATGAGCAGTGCGGCATATAAGCAGGAGTGGCGCTTCGATGAACTAGCACTACCTGCGGATCTAATCAAAAGGTAAGAAACATGCTTGCTCTCATACTACAACTCTTTTTAATCAAAACTATGCTTGAAATAAGAACAATAAGTGCAAGACTTGAACATAGTGCTAATTTGGAATTTCTTTCAGGGGAATGGCAATGCCAGATGCAGCATCAGATCACCAACTAAAGCTTGTTATTGAAGACTATCCATTTGCAGCGGATGGGCTTGAAATCTGGGCTGCCATACAGGAATGGGTACAAGACTACGTGCAGATTTATTATAAACATGATGATGCAGTCAAATTTGATTATGAGCTTCAAAATTGGTGGACAGAAGCAAGAACAGTTGGACATGAAGATAAGAAAAATGCAGCAGGATGGATCAACATGGAGACGAGAGCCAATCTGGAAGAGATTTTGACCATCATAATTTGGATTGCATCTGCTCATCATGCCGCTGTGAATTTTGGGCAGTATGCATATGCAGGCTTCATGCCCAACCGTCCAACTGCAACCCACAAGTGGGTTCCAGAGAAGAATACACAGGAGTATCGTGAATTATCTGAAAATCCCGAAAAATATTTTCTTTCAGCCGTTTCTGATAAAAACCAAACAACGACTATAATGACTACATTAGAGTATCTATCAACCCATTTTCCTGAGGAAGAATATATCGGCCAAAGGACGACAAACAACTGGACAAACAGCAAACTGGCTTTATCAGCTTTCAACAAATTTTCTTTGAGAATTGAGGCAGTGGAGAGACTGATCACCCTAAGAAATAGCAGCCCACATCTTAAAAACAGGCGGGGGTCAGTGCAACTTCCCTATACTCTGCTCTATCCCACTTCTGCACTTGGTGTAACTGGCATGGGGATACCCAACAGTGTTTCCATCTGAAATAAGATCTTCCTGTACACAGATTATCACAAATTGGATCCGGCCCTTGGTTATTGAGGCGAGTGCGGGGTTTTACGTGGATGGGGACGTGGTACTCTACGTGGTCCAGACCGATCTGGATCAAAATATGACAAAGCATATGTCATCAGAGTACAACTTATTCTCAAGACATTCAAGCTTCTAAATTGAGAGGCTTATAAAACAATTGGCTTATCCAGCAAAACCAGTGCTTAGATAAGCCTAGACAATCTCACGATGTATACATTCAGATTACAGTGTACACTAGAATAACTTTTCCCTCAAACAATAAAGCCTTCGATCAAAGATGCCGAAGGCTACTAGTCTAGACAATGTGGAGATCTATCTATACATGAAGATTTTAGTGTACACTAGAATAATTTTAGTGTACACCCTGAAATAATAAAACCTTGGATCAAAAATGGTGAAAGCCACTAATTTTTGCAGCCAGATTCCCCACTTGAGATCAATGTGTTGGCTCGTATCAAAGGCAAGTGCCTCTTTGCAATTTATACCCTCATCTTTAAGGATTATATACAGAATGCACTATATGCATCTTTCCTCATCTTTACGGATCATATACAGAATGCATTATATACATCTTTCCTGTTGGAACCATCGTTGGGACTCGGGAGGGTATATAGATGAGTGACTATGAGCTCAAATATTATATTGTACCTAGCAATCTGATGAGCCTTTGTGATAGAAGGGTTAATACTTGGGCGTGCGTGTGGCATTACATAGGTCATTATTTATTGGGGACCATTTACGCACATGCAATACCCAAGGAATTACAGGACTAGGAGGAAAAAAGTGGTTCTTCTACATACCCAAGGGGGGGGGGCAATTATAGCAAATTATATTGTTGGTTATTGTGAGAATTTTGTTTTTTAAGTTTTCTCTTTAAATGTAAATCATATTTGCAAAAATTCTCCTATTTTTGCTACATTTTCATGTGTAATCTAAGCCTTGCACATTGGAGGCATGGTTCTCTAGCTACCCCATTCTTCTTTTATTACATGAGTATTGCAGAATAACATTGCACTTATTCATAAATGGTTTAAGGATCAGCCAATATCACCCTTGTGAAACCACTTCACAATTGATGAGTACCGCCACACAATTCAAATGTCTTGTTTGTATTGATACCCAAATGCTATCAAGATATTAATGAGCATGGAATTGCAGGAGGGCCTCGAATAACCTCGAATAATAAGAAATTTGCCATTATCATGACCCCAACTAGTATGAATATATATCAATACCCACATCCAACATTGGTTGGAAGCATTTTTGGCCGGTTCTCACAATCTTCATGTGGGATGAACCTAGTTGTCAACTCATATTTCAAACAATGTACCACTTGAGTCCCAAAAACCAAGCACTAGCCAAATTCATTTAAACCCTTGCATTTACAGTGTCTATGATGGATATCATAAATTTGTGATCATAACTACTAGAGTGTTTGTCTAAAGTGCTAGTTTGAATGCCTCAATAGGAAGAGCTATCTTGAAAGTGATTATTCAAATTTTAAACTACTCTATAAAGGTCATCTTCTTTCTTGAAAGTGGCTACAATTTTGGCATCACTCAAATAGCTTGTAGCATTTACCCAATCAAATTGAATCCATTACTGAATCTTTATAAAATATTGTATCTTATGGAAAATCTATAAACTAAAACATCATGCACCATGTAATATGTTTGGTTACACTCACAAAAATATTATGTTAGTTCATTTCTCACAAATCAACTAAATTTCAATTAAATCTAGGGGAACATTACTTACTTTTTGTCTTTAAGATCAACCAACTACCTAGCTTAAAAATTTCATATAATGTCAAAGTACGTATGTTGTGTGCCACTATTATTTCAACAATTACTAAGGCCACAACCTCATTTACAAAGATACAAGGTCCCACAATTCCAAACACAATGCCCAACAACTTTCTTTTATCTTAAATTAACAATAGGAAGTGAATAAAGTGATAGTAAAAGTATTGACAATGTAGTGAATACCAGCTAGAATGCTCTTGACTTGGATTCTCATAGCAATTACAAATATGTACATGTCAAACCAAACTTTGAAAAGGCCTTAATAGAACTTGTTGGGAATATTTATTTATGGTTTGTAGAAAATTTGGAGCATGGCTAGTCAAAATGTTTATGGTCGACGTGATTGATTCAAAGACATTAGAAGAAAGAGGAAGCTAGCGATGGACACCACCCAATGAAAAATGAGGAAAACTCCATGAAAAAGATGGAAGCCCCATGGTAAATGCGAGAAACCATGTTATGGCAATTGAGTGTGAAGTGGTGATAGTAACCACAAATGTCATTATAGCATAGTAAGGTGAAGAACAAGCTAAATCGTTAAAAGAGCTACTCAAAGAAGTCAAACCTTGAAATACTAAACAATCCACAACGTGTGTATTGTTGTCAAAAAGGGAGTCCAAGGTGGCCCCTATTAGTGTAGGTTCTGATGAAGCTAGCAATGGACACCACCCAATGAAAAATGAGGAAAACTCAACTAAAAAGATGGAAGCCCCATGGTAAATGCAAGAAACAATGTTACGGCAATTGAGTGTGAAGTGGTGATAGTAACCACAAAGGTCATTATAGCATAGTAAACCCAACAGGGTTGGCTTAGCTGGTTAGCTTGGCATCCAAAGTTTCTTTGGTCCCAGGTTCGAGCCTCCTCTTGGAAACCAAGAAGCATTATAGCATAGTAAGGTGAAGAACAAGCTAAATTATTAAAAGAACTACACAAAGTAGTCAAACCTTGAGATACTAAACAATCCAAACCGTGTGCATTGTTGTCAAAAAGGATCCAAGGTGGCCCACATTAGTGTAAATTGTCTAAACAATAGGAGAAATTGTGGTGGTGTATAGATAATTGTGAAAGTGATGTGATTGTAATGATGGATGACTTTGAGGGAATACTTGAAATGCTAATGGGGTGTGTTCAAAGAAATTTGTGAGCCGGGTCTTTGTAAGAGACATGAGGATATGGTGGAGATTGTGTACATGTCTGAGAGATATTTTTCGACTTTGACTCGCAAGTGCATTTATTGGGCCGAAGTGTGCCAACCAACGTGTCGCATTGTTCGGGAGGGGAGGCATTTTTTGGGAGGGGAAGGGGAGTGTCGCATTTTTCTGGAGGGGGAGGGAATCTCCCTAAAGGTTTCGCAAAAATCACTGAAGCCTTCGCGAAAATGACACCACCAAAACATATACCATTCAAAATCTAACAAAGAATTCTTAAGTGGATCTCTTCATCTTAAAAGGCCAGAGAATACAAACTACAAGAGGACTTGTCACATCTTTACAATAAAAAAAGTTCTCAAATCAGAGCTTTTCTTCTCTAAAGCAAGATACAAACCGAAGGAATTCATGTGTTTCTATCTCTAAGGTAATAAAAATTGTGAAGATACTTGACATCTTTCCAGTAGGATTCTCTAATCTTTGCTTTGGGAAGCCACACCCACCCAATATTTGTCGGCCGAAAGCTAGCTACTCATGAACAACATAACTTGGTCTGAGTTTGCAGTCTGAGCTCATTGTTTTCAAAAAACTGGTGATTTTAAAGCCATGTTGCTTGGAGAGAAAGGGTGATGCCTAATCCGATTAGATTTTCTCACATGAGTCAATTTGATTTGTTCATTTTCTAAACTCTACAAACACAGTATTACATCTGATCAACCACAAAAGTATTTTCCTTCAAGTAAACAGGGAAGCCGAATGATGATAAGAGAGGTGAAAGACAAATGAATCTGTTTCTATCTTCAGTTCGAATTTGGCAGTACCTTTTGTGAAGCTACACACTTGTAGAGGCTGAAGAACGTGAACAGTAGTAAACATATTCAGAGCAGAGTGAAATCATGTAAAGGTAACCGTAAACAAAAGGATTCAAGCTTCTTAAGTTACAAACCTTACCTTGTAGCATGGATATTGCAGTTGGCGGATGCAATTTGGCAGTACCTTTTGTGAAACTACACATTTGTAGACGCTGAAGAACGTGAACGGCAACAAACAAATTTAGCGCAGAGTGAAATCATGTAAAGATAACCGTAAACAGAAGGATTCAAGCTTCTTAAGTTACAAACCTTACCTTGTAGCATGGATATGGATATGGATATTGTAGTTGGCAGATGCAAGAAGAGAGCAAGAAGACGAAGGAGGCCCGAGAGAGAGAGAGAGAGAGAGAGAGAGAGAGAGAGAGAGAGAGAGAGAGAGAGAGAGAGAGAGAGAGAGAGAGAGAGAGAGAGAGAGACCCGCATCCCGCCTGCTCGTGATTGAGGGAAAGAGAGAGAGAACCGATCGAGAGAAAGAGAGAGCACGCACTCTCTAGGGGGAGAAAAATTTGAAATTGTGTGTGTGCGTGTGCCCAAAAAAAAAATGGCTTCTATGTGTTATTTTTTTCACACGCATAGGACTTTTCAATCATTTTTTAGCTTTTCGCTTTGTAAAATGGGTGACATTTTTCGTGGGCACGGCGTGACATTTTGGTGGCACAGCGTGACAGTAGGCAAGACATTAGGTGTGACAGTAGGCCATAGGCATGGCGACATTCTCTCTCTAAAATAACTTTAATATAATATAATAGTAATGTACTAAGTGAAGTCGATGAGAGTTCAACCAATAATAAGCATTCTAATGTGATCATACTTTGATTCAAATCTTAACAAGTTAGCTGGCATTAAAGGCTAGGCTTTTAGAAAAAAAATTCTTTATTAGAAAATCTAGATATGGATGGCCAAGATCATATTATACAGAGCAGTACATAGTCATGTTTATGTCTCTTGTTAGGGCATGTGGCAATATGGTGATTACCTTTGCAACCATAGCATTTGATACGGGGTCAACCTGACACTTTTTGGCCATGATGGCCAATTCCTACCTTCCTAACTATTTAAATTTGAATTTTAGAGGGAACCAACTTGAAAATTGGTGGGAACTCCTTTTTTTAACTAACTTGACTTATAGGCCCTGCGACATTAAAAGTCCCACAAAAAGGCCTTAAGTCCTTTTATTAACTTGTAACTAATCAAATAACTTTGTGATCATCGGGTCGGACTTATACACGCAGGGTGCCAAATCTCTCTCACTTATTAACTAGGGTTAGGGTTGCCTCGATATCCGCAAACCCTCCAACAGTATCCCCCACCAAAATTGGTGGCGGTCCCATGACACCTCGCGAGATTATTTATTTGGGGCTTTGGTTGGCCTCTCTTCGCACCTTGATCAGGTACTGCACTTTCTCCATGAATTCCAGACGTTCCGTGTTGAAATCGGACTTGTGCGAAAGAAAGCACTTATTCGCACCGGTAATCCATTTTGACGTTGTTCATGCTGTGAATCTGGACTCCCACGAACCACCCAACATCTTGGCTTTCCATTTATTTCGTTGCGGCATTGGTACATAATATGTGTCATGCCCATGACTGGTCTCGGGTAGCGTATCTACGCTAGGGACCGGTAGACCGACAACCCGTAAGTTGATTGTGACTATAAGGGAATTGGGGCCCTTATGTGTACATGGTCATAATTAATGGTTGTAGGCCTAAACGCGTGATGGTGGATTGGTATGGGTCTATCAGTGAGTCATTGGAAAACTGGATGACGTGGCCCAGATAGGCTGCAGAGGTGTCTAGTGAGGTGTCACAGTGCACTACTAGTGGTGCATGGGCCTTGGAGGGTATAAGTATACCTATTGGGCTCTCACTAGTGTATGCTTGATAGCATGACCGGTGGCAGGATGTTGCTGGTGTGATGCCTCATTCCTCTCTGAGTGATTGATCCATAGCTTGGGGGCTAGATCTGTTCGATCTAGGTTTGGTTGGGTTGGTTTGTCCACCATCAGATTCTCTTGTGTGTTGCTAAGTGATTGGCATACTTAGAATAGGATCCTTGGATTGAGGACTTTATATTGGACTTTATATTGCATCTGTCAAAGATTTCAGGAGGAATTTGTTATAGATGACGAACCTGTTTTATAAATAAAAAATGATAGGATATTCAGATGTTACAGAAATCCTTTATGGATTATAGTAGATTTCTGGTTTGAAGACTTAAAGGGGAGAAAAATTTAGAAAGTGCTCTTGTGATAGGAAAGTGGCTGATTACAAGTCCGATTGATTTGTGTCAGAACTTGGTAATTCTATTGCTAGATGGGGGTTTGTTGAAACATATTCCTGGCTTGAAGCAGTCAACATGATCTTAGTGAGGACTGAGATTCGTGGGTTGATGCAAGGAAAGAAATCCATGCTAACAATATATGTTTTTGAGTTAATCTCGGATTGAGATTTTTGGATGTGAAATAGCACTCTTTGAGTATTATTCTCTCTTAGAGGATAACCAAGTTACAGGATTCTCGGTTATGAAAGTGTTGTGTACAGATCTGGAGATATCTGTAGAGATATGCCATGTAGTGTGAATCTTTGTGGGATCATTAAAACCTTTTGTACAAACTTTTAATCATGTGGATCTACAAAGTATTCCATGAACTAAGTTTATTTGCATGCATAAACTAGTTGTTGGTGATTGATGAGAATTGTGTTTGAGACAATTTCTCGCTGGGTTATAGTAATTTCTCATTGAGAATTGCTTATTGACCTAGAATTGATTTAGAATCAGATTAAATGTGGTGTTTTGGTACCACACCGAGACATTTAAATATTTTCTAAATCTGATACAACTAACTGTGTCAGAAGCGCTACTTCTGAGTTAGTTATTGGAAATCAACAGTATAATTTTCATTATGGATATCATTGTTGAGATGTATTGCTTATAAGTCACAACGTCTATGAGTCATTTTGGATTCGTTTATAGATGTGTGTGCATAGAATACACGAAAACTTTTTTTTAATGAGGTTCCGGTAAATCTTAAGTTATTCTAGATTACAACTTAAGAGGAAAATCTAGACGTATTCTAGATTGGACCCTAACTTTGGAATGACAATTTGTGCCATGTCTAAAGTAAGGGCATTTTTTTAGATTACAATCCTTATATTGGCACCATGTGTGAGTTGTAAAAGTCCGAAACTTTCCAGATGGAAAGGACTTTGTGAACATCTCATGTGTCTTTTAAGAATTGTAGTACACTCTTATGATATGGTATGGTCTCGAAAATCTGGAGAGTTGGGATTGGTGCATCATAACTCAGATTCTAGGAAGTACCTAATCCATAGGAGAGGATAGTATTCATATCCCGGATGAATAAACAGGTTAGTGGAATTTTGGTACGACTAATCACCTTACCAAATCGACTATGTTTATTCGAGTATAGACCAAGAAGTTATAGAGTGTCTGTATAGGCTTTGCGGATTACCAAAGTGACATTATGAACATTCGCGATTCGAAGTTCACGGATCGCTTTTGGTGGCCGTATTTGTTAAACTAGAGATGACTCTGAACTTAAATTTCTTCTAATCATTGGTAGTTGCCTTCTTTTATTGAGTATAGGACGAGAATCCGATGAGTTATAATTGACAAATTAGATCATATTCTAGTTATACTTTATTGTTTAAAAGAAAGAATTACTTGGGTGAACAGAAGATCAGTTAAGATATGTATTTATATTTTTTTAACAATCTCCTCGGAGATGAAGTTATCCTTGATGGAGATTGAGCTATAGTAAGCATTTGGCTACCGGTTATAGCCCGTGCGTGCTTACGTATAGTTTTTAACCTATATCACCCATTGCAGTAGAGACTTGGGCATTCAAAGTTCAAAGAATAGCAGATTTCCTACATGATATGTAGGAAATGCTACGGATTACACGTGAGAGTGTCTAGTGTACCCAGGATAGGGACCGAGGGACTTCCAAGTGGGGGGTTTGGTATTTTTTGAGAATCTCGATGGATTCAAGTGTAATGCGTACCGGCTAGCATTACTAATCGTCCCCTAGATATAGAGGACTGTTTGAGATCTTGAAAAATATTAGATCCTTAACTTACCAATTGGAACTCCTGCATGGATCTCAAGTGCATCCCGTATTTCAAGTAAGCCGTCTCAGAAAGAGTCTACGTAAAGGAGAGCATCTTGGATCTGGAGATCGATTGGTCTTGTTGGATGAATCATCGAGTGTGTCTCCACTTGAACCCGAAAAGATCTTGGAAACAAGAACTAAACGATTGAGAAATCGTATAGTTACCAAGCATCTGGTTTGATGGAAGGGATATATGGACGATGACGATTCCTGGGAATAGGAAGGAAGCTTAAGGAGGATCTTTCCCAGTTTTAAGTTCTGAGGACAAAACTTGAATAAGGGGGGAAGTATGTCATGCCCATGACTGGTCTCGGGTAGCATATCTACGTTAGGGACTGGTAGACCGACAACCCGTAAGTTAATTGTGACTATAAGGGAATTGGGGCCCTTATGTGTACATGGTCATAATTAATGGTTGTATGTCTAAACTCTTGATGGTGGATTGGTATGGGTCTATCAGTGAGTCATTGGAGAACTGGATGACGTGGCCCAGATAGGCTGCAAAGGTGCCCAATGAGGTGTCACAGTGCACTACTAGTGGTGCATGGGCCTTGGAGGGTATAAGTATACCTATTGGGCACTCACTAGTGTATGCTTGATAGCATGACCGGTGGCAGGATGCTGCTGGTGTGATGCCTCATTCCTCTCTGAGTGATTGTTCCATAGCTTGGCCATTCGATCTAGGTTTGGTTGGGTTGGCTTGTCTACCATCAGGTTCCCTTGTGTGTTGCTAAGTGATTGGCATGCTTAGAATAGGATCCTTGGATTGAGGACTTTATAATATGGATCTATTTTGAGCTGGTGAGAACTCACGACATAGCTCCTGCTTGAGTCTGGAGTTTTTTCAAAAACTATCCTACACCAATGTGGTTGCTCATGCAATGTGGGTAGATTATCCAATTCTCTTCTCGCCTCGATCTTTGAGGTCTTGAATTTTATCACCCAACCACCCCTTGAGGACTCATGTGGATGTTGTTGTAAAATTTTTGGAATTTATTCCTCAATGGTGATTGGTCTCTGGAATAAAGGCCTGGTCGTTGATGTAGATGGACTTGCTTCTATGGCCTGAGTTTCTGTGACGTCTTCAGCATCTGTCCCTTGATCCAATCTTGTATCTACTGGTCCTTGATCCTACTGGGTTGGCGAGAACTAAGGCATCACTGGTACTTGAATCTGGGGGCTTGCGTCTAGGACCTGAGAGGATGCTTTTTTGTAGTCCTTGATTATCGTCTTTGCCTTTACCAACTCAGTCGATGTTGTGCGTATGAATCTATCAAATCGGCCCTGGAATTTGACCAATGAGGTATAATAAGTCTCAACTTTCTTGAACAAGGAGCTGATCTCCTCTGGTGAGACAGGATGATCTGGTACTTGCGTTTGTATGTAGGTGCTCTCTCAAGGTTGGTTGCATCCAATTCACCTTGGAGCCTTTCATGATCAAGGGCTGTCATGTCCAGTTGCCCTTGAAGCAGCAAGACTTGTTGTTTAGCATTTTGAACGGATCTGTCGACTTGATCATGCACTATTGTTAGAGTGTTCTCGGGTGTGGCCACATATCCTTCCAAAGTTTTAGCTTATTGTTGAGCCTCTTTCATCTTTTCTTCTGACTTTGCTCCGTGGTGTTTGGTGACCTTTAACTCTCGATTCAGCTAGATGACTTTTTGGCTGATCAGAGTGTTTTTGAATCCCAACTCGGAGATGCGCTCCTCCATGGTAGTTTTCTCATCAATCATGGTCTGGATCACTCGCGCAAGGTTATTGACTAAACCAAGTGTGTCACTAGAATCCACGGGTGTAGTAGTAGTAGCAAGAGGAGGAACAGTAATTCCAGGAGTCTGTCTAGTTTGGCCTTGACCTTTTTTCTTGTGTATCTTCTTCCTCAAAGTTATCGTCTCTTTCAAATTCTTCTGACACTATGGCATCGAACTGCTTTGGAGTTACAACCGCATGAACGATCCTTATGGTATATGGTGCCTGATCTAGTACATCTTCTTGTTGATATGTCTGAAATGGGGAATCAAAATCATCAGAAGTATCATGGAACTATTCGAATCCTCTTCCAGGGGACTGGAGGTCAAATGGTGCAGGGCTCTAAGGCATCACAAAAAGTTCATATGCCCCTAGGGGATCGAAATCATCGAACATGTCATAAATTGCTGAGTTTTCGGTGATACAACTCGAGTTTGTGGGGGTGAGACAGCTTTGGCAACTGTGATTGGAATGGTTGATCTAATGGTCACAAAAGGCTCTTGTGAAGAATCGGTGGCTAGACAAGCATCAGTGGTTGGAGGAACAGGTAGTGCGGTGCGAGTGGCAGCGGGGTGTGGTAGCGCAGTTAACGATGGTTGCGACGACGAGACGCAAGAGGCGAGTCGGGAATAACAATCTCGCTACGTACTCATCGACGACTCTGTAAGCTGGATGCTTGGCGAGAGGACTCGGTTGGTGAAACTTCATAGGTGGCTAGCATTGTATACATCAGTGCTAGATCTCCTTCTTGCAGACCTTTTTTGTGTAAGCGGCGATCGTGCCATGCCTTGCGACGAGCTTTCTTTGTTGCTAATGCATGTACTTTATCTGATTGTTCGATTTCTAAACGATTCATCTTGGCTCTTCGTTTAGCTTTCTTAGTAGGAATCATTCGAAGAGGTGATGACTTTCTAGAAGATGTGGTCTTCTTTGAAGGTGATGACTTTCTGGATGGTGATGTCTTGCGAGACCTCTGACTTGAAGAATCATCTTTGACCTTCTCTTTTTATTATCCAACAAAGATGGTACATCCTTAGGATCTTCTCTTGATGATTTTTCACATTTCAAGACCATATTATAATGTTGCTTAGCTTGTTTCTTCGTCATTGGTCCTGCAGTCTTTCCTTCCTTCAATATAACTATTTTAGGCGGTTTTATTGTCGGTTCATCGAGAATCTCTCGAACTCAAAACCTCATAGGATCCATGTAATTTAAAATTTGCTCATCTATAAGTTCGGCATTTTCATCGTAAGACAAAGCGTGATTGACATGAATGAGTTCATCTTCAATCGGATCTGGAATTGGATCGGTTGATATCCATGCCACGTTCATCATATTTATTGAGAATGTGATCGACGTATCCAAAGTTCGATCAAGTAAAGGAATCTCACTCAATTTTGATTGATTATCGCGTTGACACATATAGCTTGTTGTACAATCCATTGTTGCAAGAGCTTGATTCCAATTGATAGTAGTTTGAGAGTTGTAATAAACTCCCAAAGTTTTTACTTGTCGATCACAGGTATGATCCGTTGTTGATGAATCATCATCCCCTTTTTGGACAACTGGCCTGATTGTCCAAGTGATTGGATCAACTTGTCTGATTGTCCACGTGATTGCACGTTCACCATTCTCGAAAGTAATATTTTTGGTGTCCCAATTATGAATTACTTGCAAAAACTCATAACCATGGACGTCCCAATAAGACATGACAAACATTAGGTGCGTCAAGTAAGTCCATTACTACAAAAGTAATGACAAACTAAACTCCAGCAATTTCTGACATGTATATCGACTTTTTGGATGATCAACACAGTGACTAAAAAAAAAATGACCTAGACACCCGTTTTCTCAAAAAGTTGACAATTGTTTGAAATTTTGTCAAAATGTTGAATGTCAAATTTATGAAAATTAATCAAAAATTAATAAATTTTCATTTTGTTATAATTTACAAATATGAATCAACATAAGCTATTATATATATATATATATATATATATATTATTTTATTTTTATTTTTTTTTAATTTCAAAATTTCTCTTTATTGCAAAATTTTAAATGTGAACAATTTCTTGATTTATTTTTGTTATAAATTATTTTCGATTTTCAAACTTTCAAACTTTACCTTTTGGAGAAACAGTTGAAAATATAAGTGATTTAAACAGTTTAAAAATTTTTAAATCAATTTATTTGTTGAATTTTTTTTAAATACACATTTAATTTATTTATGAGTAATTATGATGACTAAAGTATTAATAAATAGAATTAATTTTTGTATTGAAAAATGTGTACAAGATACAACTAAAAAATTTGTTAAAAAATGTATCACTTAATATTATCAATCTTGCCCCTCATATTAGTACCACCATTTTCTTTTTTTGATTAGGGGCTTTAAAATTTGAGACTCTCTCAAAACAAAAGACTCGGATCAAATGGATACAAAGCATAATCTCAAAGACAAGAAACTTCTCGTTTCAAACAAAAACAGACTTTCTTTATTCGCATTGCAGTAAGAAATGGCTGCAGTACTCTTTCAAGTGATACTCTAGTTACATCTCAGCACTAAGATAGCCATATTGGCCAAGGGCAACACATCAGGACGGTTGTGAATTTTCATGCTTTAACCTAAGCACTAAGCCCTACGAGCTTACAAAGTAGAAACATGAACTGCCCAATCATTGAAGAAACGAAATGTTTCTAATTACAAAGCCTTGCTAGCTTTCAACCCTCAACCTGACGAAGACATTCGCGAACTCGAAGATCTGGAGACACGAAGCACGAAAAATTTTGCGAACACGAAAGTCAAAGGAAACGAAGACGAACAGTTCGCGGACACGAAAGTCAAAGCAGACGAAGACGAACGGTTCGCGAACACGAAAGAGTCACGAACGAGAATCTTTTGCAGTCCAGTACGAGAGAAGGCAAACGACCAAAATGAAACCAACGACGGAAATGAAACCTTCTCCTGCCTCCATGCTCCAAAGAGTACCAGCAAGATCATATAAGTACCCAAAAATACAGATATTTGATCTGATGGTATGACGTCAGTAGATACATTTTAGGTCGTGGCTAATCTGTCACTCTTGTAATTCACTGATTAGTTGTAGATGCTTAATCACTCTAATCTCAGATTTACATAGAGCGACCATACTTACTAGATGATACTTGACATATAGGTCAACGGAATACAAATATAGTGTAAGGTAGTAGTCTGATGCTAGTAAGCAATCAAGATGAAATACAGACAACAAGTCCGCCTGCATGCGAGACGAGCGCTGTGATCAGGATCCATAGAGATCCGCTAGTAAAGCGAGACAATTACTCGTGAGAGAACCGTGTTTCTCTCACGTCAATGCACTGCGTGGATTTGCATGCAGTGCTTGAAGAAAGTAGAGGAAGTTTAATATAGATAATTTCTCTTGTTGTGTCTGATCTCGTATGCAAATGCTTCTATTGTTAATCGTGTGTCTGAGTTTTTCTTGTTCATTTTTTTGAATACTGCATTAATTTTATAAACATAGATCAGCAGAGCCTGACTACATTCTGGAGGATTGTAGGAGTGATTCAACTGGCAGTGTCCAGCGATCGCATCTGAACTCCATCCGAGTCGCAAGAGGATCGTGGTTCCTTCGCGACTGCAAAATCCAAATCACGATACACGAAATCTCATTAGTGGTATCAAAGCCAAGTTATCCTGTCATATTCTGACATAGCCAAGAAGCTAGCAGAACAACCATCAACAAGGGAACAGACTCCAAGAAGCAATGGCTTTAATCAGCAACATATAGAGCAAGATCTGCACAATACTTGATTCCTCAGGATCTAACTTTCTAGCCTGGAAAGTTAAGACATCTTTGATACTCAAGGGTGAAACCCTGGGTGGATGGCACAGAAGAAATGCCTATGACAACAGGTAAGAAACTACGCGAATGGAGGGAGAAAAATGACAAGGCAGTAACATGCTTTGAGAGAGAGCTGAAGAAACGAAACGTTTCTAATTACAAAGCCTTGCTAGCTTTCAGCCCTCAGCCCGACGAAGACATTCGCGAACTCGAAGATCTGGAGACACGAAGCACGAAAAGTTTCGCGAACACGAAAGTCAAAGGAAATGAAGACGAACGGTTCGCGAACACGAAAGTCAAAGCAGACGAAGACGAACGGTTCGCGAACACGAAAGATTCACGAACGAGAATCTTTTGCGGTCCAGTACGAGAGAAGACAAACGACCAAAACAAAACCAACGACGAAACGAAACCTTCTCCTGCTCTCCATGCTCCAAAGAGTACCAGCAAGATCATACAAGTACCCAAAAGTACAGATATCTGATCTGATGGTATGACGTCAGCAGATACATTTTAGGTCGTGGCTAATCTGCCACTCTTGTTATTCATTGATTAGTTGTAGATGCTTAATCACTCTAATATCAGATTTACATAGAGCGACCATACAAGGATGATACTTGACATATAGATCAAGAGAATACACATATAGTGTAAGGTAGTAGTCTGATGCTAGTAAGCAATCAAGACGAAATACAAACAACAAATCCGCCTGTGTGCGAGACGAGCTCTGTGATCAGGATCCATAGAGATCCAACTGTCCGCTAGTAAAGCGAGACGATTACTCATGAGAGAACCGTGTTTCTCTCACGCCAACGCACTACGTGGATTTGCATGCAGTGCTTGAAGAAAACAGAGGAAGTTCAATATAGATAATTTCTCTTGTTGTGTCTGATCTCGTATGCAAATGCTTCTGTTGTTAATCGTGTGTCTTAGTTTTTCTTGTTCATTTTTTTTAATTCCGCACCTTGGTTGAAACTATGTTGAATACTGCATTAATTTAATAAACGTAGATCAGCAAAGCCTGACTACATTCTGGAGGATTGTAGGAGTGATTCAGCTGGTAGTGTCTAGCGATCGCATCTGAACTTCATCCGAGTCGCAAGAGGATCGTGGTTCCTCGCGAAAGCTTCGCGACTGTGAAATCCAAATCGCGATACACGAAACCTCATCAATCATTGAGCTTATGATTGTTAACAAAAGGATGCCTAGATCCTTGATCGAAGGTGGAGACGTCCAAGATTCTAAGAGGAAATTTACCAGAAATCATGGTGCAGGCGCAAAATAGCGTCTATCCGAGGCTTGAATGGGGATGTCATTAGTGCTCATGTCTCGGCATTTCATCAAACCCGTATCATCGAACTCCCAGAGCTCATTGTCGTGTGTCCGATACATGAGCGCTGAATATGTGGGGAACGCACATTTAAGCCATTATTTCAATTGAAGCCCTACCTCTGCTGGCTTCAATGAGACCAGAGCGCTGCTACAACATTCTGATTTTCAGAGCTTCTGATGAGCGCTAGTGGGATGTGCAACATACCTTCTGTCATGGATCACTGCCATGGTTGCAGTCGCCATAGCTGCCCACAACTGCAGGCTCTCCTCTTAGATAATGAGGAACTCATCAAAGGTTACTATTATACTTTCAGCGCTGGCAGAAACGCATTTGAATGCATGTTCTAATCCGATTTTCATCTAATGTCTCTTATTTTCCTTAGTGTATTGAGTATGAATTCTATTCTACTGTCCGTCGCTGAGATACCACTGTCCGCCATCTCCTGCTCCCATTTTCGAGTCAGGAAATCCTTGATTTGTTCTTCCTCGCCTGCCTTCACCTTTGCTCGCGCAGTCTCTTCGTTGAACGGTGGTCGTATTGTCGAACTCCGGGAGATATTGTTTCGCGAGCTCCTGCGAGGGCAAAAGGTTTTCACCTATGCTCAGCATAGGTGAATCTTGTTTTTCAAAAGTCACCTATGCTTAGCATAGGTTTTACAACAAAGAATCTTTAAATTACACTACAAAAAGATTTTTTATAAACAAAAAGATTTTTATATGCCCACCATAGCAAAAAAACATTTTTTGCTATGCTTGGCATAGCAAATGTTTTAGCAAATTCAAGTATCCAGGCAAGGGGATGCCCTTGAATAAACAAAGTGTAGGAATGGAAGTGGCATAGTCTCTCAAAAATCAATGTAAAATATTTTATAGAAGCATGTAGACCTTTTTATGAGTAATAGTCTTTAAAAAAACGACAAGATTTAAAGAATGCAAGTTTTTTAGAATAACTCAAAAACGATTTTTCGAGCATTGAAAAGGCCTTCAAGAGCATAATTACATGATGTAAAGACTATTATTAAGGGATTCAAACATAAATTACGTCAAATTGTGAAGCTATAAACAACAAGTTATATTTAACGAGCTTGTTCAAACAAGGATAAGCATGATTAGATTTGGGCTCCATTTAGGTCATTTTTTAAGTTTTTCTCTAAGATGAGCCTAAGTATTGTTGTTGGGGTTTTTTATGGGGTTGTTGCTTTTGGGACTATATTCAAAGCTGAAAATCTCATCCATATCAACTCAAATCAAAGTCGAATAATAAATAATTGCGCACTATATTTTGAAGTCTTCCCAATGGTTGGTTTGACACTTTAAAAAAATTGATGCCTTTGATACTCCTTAGTGGTACATTTTATTATCTTGGAGTATTGACTTACTTTGTCAACAAAACCAACGAAGGCCCATATTGAGTCCTATGCTGAGCATAGGACTCAATATGGGCCTTCGTTCACAGCTTACACTTTGTTGACAACTTCATCGACAAAGTGGCCCTATGTTCAACATTTTTGTGCTCATCACGAAAATGTTGAACATAGTTACGCTTTGTCAACAAAGTTGACAACAAAGGCGATGAAGGCCCATGGTCATTCTTATGCTAAGCATAACAAGAGAAACTATTGTTATGCTCAGCATAGCAAAAGAAACTTCCACATCTGTTCCTTCTATGCTCAACATAGCTAAAGTTTCTCTTGCTATGGTTAGCATAGCAAGAGAAATTATGTGAACGTTTTAGAAACTAAAAAATAAATAAATTCTTGAAATTCTAAGAAATTCAAATTTTGAAAATTAAAAAATCAAAAGATTTTAAAAATCAAAAAATTAAAAAATCAAAAAAATAAAAATTTAGAAAGTTCAAAATCAAAAAACAAAAAAATCAAAAAATTCAATTTTTAATAAACAAAAAATTTTAAATATTAAAATAATAAAATATCAAAAATCATAAAATCATAAAATCATAAAAAAAAATATTAAAACTTAAAATCTTTTAGAAATTTGATTTTTTCTTATAGATTTTCATAAAATAATAAAAAATAAAATAAAAATAAATGAATTTGAATATTTATTAAAGATTGAGATAAAAATATAATTCAAATTAAAACATAAGAGTATTTTGATAATTCACAACTAATGTGGAGTGTTTCACAAATAATTTTTTGTCAATTGAAAAAATGTGAAAAAAAAATGCAAAATGCAAAAGCTGCAAAAATAAAGTGGTGTGATGATTTGAATGAAATTCAAATTGGAATTCTTGTTGCACTAAAATAGAGAAGAACATCGATTTTGGATTGCCATAGTTCTTGAGTTCAATCAAGATAGTAATCAGACAAAAGTATTATGTGTCCATTGTTTCCGCACCACTTCAACACCAATTTTTTTGAGAATGTACGAATTTGAAATGTTGCAAGCAGATCTGAAGGGCAAGAGAAAGTGATTGTCAAAAAATCAACCAAGTCGAAAATTTAAATTTACAATATGTAGATATTTTGACATTTAATTTTGAGTTAACAATGACCAATCATCTACGAAAGTCAATTATATTTAAGAAACAATCATCATTTTTAACTCGTCAACAATAAAGAATAATTGACTTACAAGGTTTCTTGTCAACATTGGATGCTAATTCTGAGGAAAATATGTCAATTGACTCTGATGAAAAAATGAGTCTTCAATTTCATCAACTGAAAGAGTGTTCAGAATATGTCAAGTTTTGAATTGAGAGGCATTAATGAAAATTCCTTAAAAAAATTTACTTTGGAAAAAATAATACATAAATATAATCTAAGCCGTTTTGTATTTTAATGGGATTTGGAGTTTCAAAAATCATGTGTTGTCTTAAAATGTTATTTCATTTGTAATTATGATGGTTTTATGAATTTATGCAAAAAAAAAAAAAAAAAAAAAACTTGAAGTGCTTTATTAAAAATATGCATTTTTTGACTTTTTTTTTTAAAGATAATTTAGGAAATCCCTAAAAGAAACCATGATTTTGGCCTAAAATTTGGACCACTAAAAACTACCAAAAAAAATTACTCTTTTTTAGGTCAAAGTCCCAAAACAAATGTCATCATGTTGATCTTGATAGATCTAACCTTCGCCTAACTCCAAAATGATAAAATGCTATATTTTGAATCCTCAGACAAGTCGTTGAAGGTTCTTGTGAAGGTTCAAGAGTAATACTGTTATTTTTGCAAAAAAGAGACTTTTTTGACAAAAATAGGTCAATATGACAACTGGCCTTGACTTAACATTTGCCCAAACTTACTAATTATCAAAAATAGTATGTTGGATTGTTGACTCTGACTCTGGCAAAAGTTTCGGCAAAGGTTCTTCTCTTAGAACTGATTTTTTGTAAAAATGTGTTAAACTTTCCAGAAAAGGTTACCAACAACTAGATGAACAATCACTTTGGCATTCTATTTTTGGTATTAATCTTCGTCGACCTGACAGTAGATAGATTTGAATCACACCTATGTGTAGTAAATCGAACAAAGGTTCTTTTTCTGTTTCTTAGAGTTTTTGGTGATTTTATGATGTTTTTTTGTGGCTTTTGTTTTGTTTCTGGAAATCTGTTGGGAATTAATCTTCACCCTTCAAGATCCTCTGTGTGAAGGCGATGTTGTCTGCAACTCAACGAAGGTTCTTTTTTAGAGAGCAAAAAGTTATCAAGTTTGATGACGAATTTGGTTTTTTTTTTACCAAATTTGACAGAAATGAACGATTTTTGTTGTTTTCTCTGATTTCTTAGATCCAAATGGTCTTAAGAATTGTGATCTGTATAGATTTCTCTGCTCAATGATCAAATTAGATTTCAAACCAGAAAATCCACTCAAATCAAGCAAGATATCTCTCAATTTAATCTTAAAATGTAGTTTTAACCCTACTATGCCAAAACAAGATGCCTAAATACAGACTAACATCCATCCAAACATGTTGAAAACTAGAAAATTGGCGTAGCTCCCTGGCAACGGCACCAAAATTGTAGTGGGCTATTTCCTATCCTACCATCAACCCTAGATCCAAGCACCCAAGCATCAAGGAGATGAAGTTAGTTGTCACGCAGAGGTTTGTTCCCATGAGAGCGATAGCATATTTCAATATCATGCATGTGCATAAGATTCACATCTAACACTAAGATCCATTAACACTAAGCATTAACACTACATTCACTAATCATAATCCACAACAATGATAGAAACTTATTCTTCTCTCTCTCTGTTTCTCTCTCACAAAAAACATAAGAATGATCAATCCCAATAAGCATCAATTCCAACAAAAAGAAAATCTTGAAAATTGGTGGGAGCCTCTTTTTATTTACTAACTTGACTTTTAGGCCCTCGACATTACAAATCCCACAAAAAGGCCTAAAGTCCTTTTATTAACTTGTAACTAATCAAATAACTTTGTGATCATCGGGTTGGACTTATACATGCAGGTTGCCAAATCCCTCTCACTTATTAACTAGGGTTAGGGTTGTCTCGAATTTCGCAAACCCTTCAACATTCACCCTCATACATATCTATGAAATATACAAGAGCTTCATCATATTCAAAGGATCATATAGTGGTTCTAACATTTCAAGTTTAAGAATTAATATATTGGCTAGTTTTCAAGGTGGTTTGACTATCATTCCTCATTGTTCATTAGTCATTTGAACAATATGTGATATGTCGGTTGAGTTGACAAGTTGGACTCCTTGATATGTCAGCCAAATCGGCCTTTTCCGATATGTCGGCCTCCTCGATAAATTGGTCAAGTCCGATAAGTCGGGTTTCTTTCTCTTGTCTATCTTTTAAATTAGTAATAGAATTGTGCGAAAATGCATGTAAATTTGTAGCGTTATGAATGGAACTAGGTTAACATGGGATTTAGGAGAGTAGAGAAGATAAATCCAACAACCCTCCTTAATGGATCCGTGAATGCATTGATCTTCAGACTAAGCAATGCACAAAATTTGTTGTGTGCATCAATGCTCAATGCCTTGGTGAACACATCTACAACCATGTCATGCGTTCAACAGGTTGTTAATCTTACCTCTTTGTCGAGAATCTTGCCCCTGACATAGTGATATCAAATCTCAATGTGCTTACTCCTAGAGTGAAATCTAGGGTCGGCCGATAAGACAATGGCACTCTTATTATCACAGAATATAATCATCGGGGTGTACTGATTCAAACTAATGTCTGACAGTAAATTTCTCAACCAAAAGGTTTTTTTAATTTATTGAGAAACAGCTATATATTTTGCTTCTGTTAAAGAAAGAGCAATAGAGGTTTGCTTACTACTGTTTCAAGATATAGGACCGTCGTTGAGGAAGAATGTAAATCCAGATGTGGATTCACGAATATCTACATTTCCTTTCCAGCTTGCATCGGAATATCCACTGAGTCGATGAAGATTGTCATTGTCAAATTCTCCATAGTAGATGCACTGGTCTATAGTAGTAGCTCGAATGTATCTCATGACTCTTATAAGAGCCTTCCAATGGATGATGTCGGGATTAGCCATGAATTAGCCAAGTGAGATTACTGCAAATGTGATATCAGGTCTTCTACAGACCATTTCATACATGAGAGATCCAAGTATCGATTGATAAGGATACTCTCTCATCTGCTCCTCTTCTTGCTTGGTCTGAGAACATTGGTCCTTCGACAATCATAGGTCTGGATCCATCGGTGACTGAGCTAATTTACAATTGATAAGATTATATCTGATGAGGGTATTGTGAAGATATCTTTGTTGAGTGATATAGATCAACCATCTCGTTCTGTCTCTATGGATTTGAATGCCCAGACAGTAGTGAGCTTCACCCAGATCAGTCATGTCGAATTCATTCACCAGGTTGGTATTGTTGTTGAAGAGCAACGTGTCGTCGACATGTATCATTTGGGAAAGATTCAACTAGTTTGATCATATTTGCTTTATTTCCATATTTGGCAAATTGAGGCCAACTTTGTTTTTAGACTTAGAGATTGACTTTTCAAAGTTCATTAGTCTAAATGTCATTTGAATAAATATTTTTTTTAAGTGTGGAAAAGTTAGAATGCGAGTTTGAGTAGATTAAAATTTAAATGTTGGGTACTTTGAATCTAGACCCAAAAATAGTACGGTTAGCATTTTGGAGAGAAAGCCAAGTGGCCAAATAAGTTTTGGACCTGTTATAAAAGGAGAAAACTTGTGGAGAGATGCATCTTCTCTCTTCTCTATCTCATTTCATGCTTATACATGGTTCACTTGGGTTCTACTATCCATTGGTGCACTATACTTGTGATTGCATGTAATTTTATGTGTAGAATAATCTATATTTGTTATTTTTGGATCCACACATGTGAAATACAGTAGCTTGTTGATTTTGTGTGGACAGCAATAGTACATTATCATTTTATTCATGTTTGATCAAGTTCTATTAGAGTTTGCATCTCATTTTGTGTGTAGATGTTGATTTTTCTAGATTTGTGAGATTGGTAGGATTTCTTCTTTTGTAATCCAAGATCTTTTTGTGGATTTGATCATCAATGATCTGAAATCTTTCACATGGTATCAAAGTTGTTTCAGGTTATGAAGGAGAAAATCATATCTATCAATAATTTGGTGAAGATATCAAGGCTAGAGCATGCTAGAGGGGATTCTACACCAAAACCGAGTTTTTTGCTTTTGTAGATTGGATCTTTTGTAGATCAAAACCCTATATAGGTTTACAAACTTGATCAATTCCGATTTTTTATTTCACATACTGGATTTGGTCGATTTTTGGATCATTGGATCAGCCTTAGTGGTGGCTAATAGATTGCATATCAAATTTTCAGCATTTGCATATAGATTTGGAATAGTCAATCTTTTGTGATTTTGTCAAAATTCTAATTTTGATTGGATCTCTAGATAGTGAGGTTGTTGGACTTCATTTGAGTGTGTTTCAATCTTAGGAAGTGGCAAAAGTCATTAGATTGAGGATAAATCATTGATGAGAGCATTAAGGAAGGAGAGCTTGTTCAATCTTAATGGATTGTTGGATGCTCATGCTAACATTGTTCAAAGTATTGTTATTCAAAAGACTTTGCCAAGTTTGATGGATCTTCAAGAGATCTTGATCAATGAAGAATATAGGCTTCAAGCAAAAGGTGGATCTACATCGACACTTCAAGAGGATGCTATGCTCACAAAGGGCAAATTCAAGGGCAAAACTAAAAGTAAGTGGTCTAAAGGGCAAGATCAATTGGATGCTTTTTCAAGTGGCAAAAAGAAGGATAGATCAAAGCTCAAGTGCTTCTATTCTGGCATCAAAGGACACTTTGCAAGTGAGTGCTACAAGAAGAAGAGAGATCAAGGAGACAAGCAAGGTAATCTTACTCTTGAAGAGGATGGTTTGGATGTTCAAGATGCAAATGATGATGCTTTTTGTGATGTCTTCGTGTATGCTTGCTAATGATGGACATCTAGATCCTTGGTGGATTGATAGTGGAGCAATGACCTTTTACAAAGAGTACTTAACTTCTTTGTTGGCATATGGAGATGACAAGAGAGTTATCTACACGGCCAATGATGGTGAGTGTGCAATCAAAGGGATTGGCACAATTCTTGTTTCTCTCTCGACAAATAGGAATGTTCATTTTGAGGATGTCTTGTTTATTCCATCTATTACCAAGAATTTGCTTAGTGTGAGTCAAATGCTAAGTAAAAGCCTCAAGGTGGAGTTTGATGGAGATGCTTCTATGATCAAAAGGAAGGATGTCTTGGTTGGAAAAAGTAAAAGACAAAGAAAGTTGTTCAAAATAGATGCTTGTGTTATTGCTAGCCAAGTTGGATGTGTTGCAAGAGAGCAAATACCTATTCAAGAGGTTCGGCATAAAAGGATGGGATACCTCAACTTCAAGTCATTGCTAGGTCTTCCAAGTTCCTTAAGTGGCATCAAACATGTTTGTGAGTCTTGTGCTTTGTCTAAGTCACATAGACAACCTTATACTAGATTTATATCTAGATCTACAAAGCCTTTTCAACTTGTACATTCGGATATTTATGGATTTACTACAATTAGCAATAGTGGAGCTAAGATGTATGTAACATTCATTGATGATTTTAATAGTTTTTGTTGGATCTATCTACTAAAGAGCAAGGATGAAGTGTATGATGTCTTTATCAAGTTCAAGAATGCAAGGGGGAACCAATTTTCCACAAGGATCAAGTGCTTAGGGAGTGACAATGGTGGTGAGTACATATCTACCAAGTTCAGGACCTTTTGTGATGAGCATGGGATCAAGAGGGAGTATACAACATCAAGGACCCCACAACAGAATGGAGTGGCTGAAAGGAAGAATAGGACTTTATGTGAAATTGCCAAAGCCATGAGGTTAAGTGCTAATCTTGACAAACCATTGGGATCATGCTTTGTTGTGTGCCAATTTCTTGTGCAATAGGCGGCCGAGTGCTATTTTGGATGGAAGGACACCTTTTGAGATGCGCCTATTCAAGAGGAGGCCGAGTGTCAACTTTCTAAGAACCTTTGGATGCACATGCTATGTCAACATACTCTTGATGATAGGACCAAGGAGGATCCATCTTCAAGGAGAGGTATTTTTGTTGGATATAGTGAGGTGAGTAAAGCCTACAACGTTTACATTCCTTCTACTAACAAAGTGATTGTTGGTAGAGATGTCATCTTTGATGAGGGAAACATTCCAAAAGTGTCTTCAAGCATGATTGATAATGGTGTGGATGGATCTAACATTATTGATGTTGATGTAAAGGATCCTACTTTGGATGGTGATGATGATGGACCTTCATCAAGTCAAAAGCCAAGGAGAACATCAAGGGAAAGACAAGTACCTTCAAGGCTCACATATGATGGGGTAAGCAAGTAGTTTCTGGAAATTATTTTGCTTTCCTAACCTCTTTTTATGAACCTACAAGTTTAGATGAAGCAAGGAAAGAAGAGGAGTGGATCCAAGCAATGGATCTTGAGTATCAAGCTCTTATGAAGAATGGAACATGGAGATTGGTGGAGTTGCCTAAGGACAAGAAAGCTATTGGATGCAAATGGATCTTCAAGGTGAAGACAAACCAGGGTGGATCTAGCAACACGTACAAGGCAAGGTTAGTGGCAAAAGGATATGCTCAACAACAAGGGATTGACTATGATGAGACCTTTGCACCCATGGCAAAGATGGTAAGCATTCGAGTCATCATCTCACTTGCTACACTTTATGGATGGGATCTATGGCAAATGGACATGTCAAATGCATTCTTGAATGGTGATCTTGACAAGCAAGTGTACATGGAGCAAGCCAAGAACTACATTTCATCAACAAATCCAAATCATGTCTGTCTACTACAAAAGAATTTGTATGGCCTTAAGCAAGCACCAAGGAGTTGGTATGCTAAGCTTAACATTTTTTTACTCTCTCAAGGCTTTGTTATGAGTGAGTATGATCATTCACTTTATTATAGGTTTTCTGGAAATGATGTTACCATCTTGCTAATCTATGTGGATGATATCATCTTTAATGGTGGAGACAATCAAGATGTGGAGGATATCAAGAATGCTCTTAAGAAGGAGTTTGAGGTTGCATGATCTTGGTAGCTTGCATTACATTTTGGGAATATAACTTAGATCTTCTCAATCTACTTTCGTTTGTCAGGAGAAGTATGCTAATTCTATTCTAGAAAGATTTCATATAGTAGATGCAAAAGCTAGTGATACACCAATGGAGTCTCATGTAAAGCCAACTGTAAGAGGTAACGAAAGATCCTTCGAGGACACTGTAGGAAGCTAGTTGGTTCACTCATCTATCTAACCATTACTAGACCAGATCTAAGCTATTGTGTTGGAAGATTGAGTCAATTCATGCAAGATCCTAGTGAGGAGCATTGGAAGCTAGAAAAGCGAGTTTTGAGGTACATCATTGGAACTCGAGATTTGGCATATTGTATGAGGGATCTTCACCTAATCTTTTTGGATTTTCGTATTCAGACTATGTTAGAGACGTAGTGGATAAGAAATCCATTAGTGCTCATTTTATTTTCATAGGTAATGGAGCTATATCATGGATGTCGAAGAAACAAGCCAATATCTCATTGTCATCTAGTGAGGCCGAGTACAAAGCTCTTACACATTGCACAAAGGAGATGGTATGGATAAGAGGATGATCAAGGATCTTCACTTGCTGGAATTTTCAGAGAGCCCAATCATCTTTTGTGACAATCAATCAGCCCAAAGATTGGCAACCAATCCTATCTTTCATGCTAGGAGCAAGCATATTGAGGTGCAATATCATTTTGTGAGAGAGCAAGTCATTGCAAAAGAGGTGGAGCTTCAAGATGTGTCCTCAAGGGAATGTGTAGCTGATATCTTCAGCAAAGCATTGGGAAAGGACTTGTTCATGAAGCATAGAACATTACTTGGAGTGTTATCAAAGTCCATGCTAAAACTAGTTGAAGAGGGAGTGTGAAAGATTCAACTAGTTTGATCATATTTGCTTTATTTCCATATTTGACAAATTGAAACCAACTTTGTTTTTAGACTTAGAGATTGACTTTTCAAAGTTCATTAGTCTAAATGTCATTTTAATAAACACTTTTTTAAAGTGTGAGAAAGTCGAGTTTGAGTAGATTCAAATTTAAATGTTGGGTACTTTGAACCTAGACCCAAAAATAGTAGGGTTAGCATTTTGGAGGGAAAGCCAGGTGGCCAAATAGGTTTTGGACCTCTATAAAAGGAGAAAACGTGTGGAGAGACATCTTCTCTCTTCTCTATCTCATTTCATGCGTATACATGGTTCTCTTGGGTTCTACTATCCATTGGTGCACTATACTTGTGATTGCATGCAATTCTATGTGTAGAATAATCTATATTTGTTATTTTTGGATCCACACATGTGAAATACAATGCTTTATGGAGCTTACAGACGTGATGCTTCATACCTTCGTGAATGTATCCTTCAGGTTGGAGCATATAGATGTCTTCTTCGATTACTTCGTTTAGATAAGCCGTATGTACATCGAGTTGACGTACTTTGAGGTCCATTGCTACAGCATACGATAGGAGGGCTCAAATCAATGAGTGCTTGACTACTGGACTGAAGGTCTCGTTGTAGTCGATGTTGGGGATCTAAGTCCATGCTTATTGGTTTAGGCAAAATTAATTACAAAAAATATTACTAGTGTCTTTTTGTACTGCCTTATTGCTCCACAATAGATATCGTTGAGCCATTTGACATCAAATAGAATTTAATTGCCACTATTTCAAAAAATCACTCCACATAAAAACTAAATAGTACACTTTGCACCAATTCATTCAACATGTTGATTATATGTCCATCTAGCATTATACACTCACTGCTACCACATGACAAAAACACATGCCATAAAATTAAATTATTTTTTAGCATGTGCTAATTTTACATCTTGAAAATAATACAATAACCATGTTGGTAGATGTCAGTCTTATCAAAATTCTTGAAGCTAGTTAAATTTTGATGAGACTGACATCTGCCAACATTACTCAGCATTGATGACAGTCAAAGCTAACTAAAATGATAAAATTCAAAGTCTCCAAAAACAAGAAAGTTAAAATTGTTTAAAACTTCAACAAAGTTCAAAGTCTACTAGCACTATTTTGGTGTTGACAATGGGTCTATCATGAGCAGAATTAAAAAATTAAGAGATAGAAATCAGGCAAAATACATGCACTAACAAAATGTGTGAGATTCATGCACCATCAAATTAGGGAAGATGTTAGGTAGATTTGATAAGTGGTGCTGACACAACTAAATGATGCAATGGATGCAAATGATGCAAGTAAGTGATGTAACAAGCAATATGAAATGTTCTTGCATAAAGATTGATGCATGCCATAGCACGCTCATCTAGAGTTATATTTTTGCATGTTTCGATACATTTTAGGATTTTTATTATTTATCATCCATGTACTCCAAGTTCCACGACTCTCATAGTTTGATATGATTGTGTAGTACTTTGCAAAATCTATCTTGTGATGCATGTTTGACATGTTATATTTGTTTCAATCCTTGAGATTTGTCTAGTTCAAAACTCTAATATATTAGAACTTTGACAAGAGCAAGAAATTTATGTTTATGCAAGATTTCAAGTTTTTGAGACGATTTCAAAAATCACACCAAGATTCAATGTTCTTCAAAAGTACACCAATGAAAAATGCATGTCCTACATCAATAAAACACGAAGTGAGATTTGTAAAATCTAGAAGCTTGTTCTTTTGAATGACGATCACATTGAACTTTCTATGTATGTCAAAGTGACACAAATCATGTTGCAAAGAAAACGCATTACATGAATTACTCTCTGATCAGACAGACTCTCTAGTGCATTACAGTCGTTTGTTGTGTATCCGTAAAGCATGCTCTAAAGAACTGTCTTAAAATCATCTTATTCGTTTGTCACGAATACTTTCTTTTCGGCACTCGAATAACGACTATCTTTGGTACAGTCTAGCACGATAATTGAATAAAGCTGTATGTATACATATGAGATGACAGTCCCTGTCTGAAGATTTGAGTCTTTGATTTGTTTTCCTAATTGTCACTGACATAAGTTTCTAACGTGCTCTGAAACCATTCATGTTCTTTAACCATTAATTTGGACTTTAGTTGTTGAGGACTTCTGTCTAGAAACGAACAGTTCGTGAACGCGATTAATTAATTGTCTGTACAATCGCGAATACATCGAACATTTCTCGATTCTCTGTTGACACCTTAATCAGCCAGAGTGTAGTACTGTTGTACTACTTTGATAACATCTCATTTGTAGAACGCGTTTCATTCGATTTGATAGAGGCCAGATTGTTGCTTTGAAAATTATCAACACAACACACCCAAATATAAGTAATATTGGTTACTTTTCAATGTTTGTCGACAACCAGAATAACACTCGAAACCGCTTGTCATAAATTGTACCAAAAATATAACTTTTTGACGTTGTGCTCTGTGGGAACGACACTATTTGCTACAAAATCTATATTAACCTTGTTGGTATAGTACGACATATACCAATTTTTGGCGCCGTTGCCGGAGATAGTTTAGAAAAGTTATAAGAAATCTGACAAATCCATCTCCATCTCTAGTGTATGTCAGATAGAGAATCCATATTAGAACGATACTGTAAGCTTAGAGAGGAATTTTTACGAAGACAAAGTGAGAGTACTAGTCAAAGAAATCTAGACGAAATCACTGCCTAGTTACTTGAACTCCTAATTAGCTTCCGTATGGAGGGCATGTTTCACTTCTATATCAAAAATTAAATACGATTATTTTAAAGGGACTTCTTCCGACGATGCAGATAGACAATTTGAGTCAATAGCTAATGCAAATAACGAAGGTACTGACGTAGACAAACTACGAATCTTCCCTGGTCTGCTAAGAAAGCAGGCACGCATCTGGTACAGTCAAGTTGAACCAGGCCGTGTAGGAACCTGGTACCTGCTAAAAGATGCGTTTCTGAATCGGTTCAGAGAAATCGGTTACAAATCGAGAATTCTCGGACGTCTGAACAATGTTCAGAAGAAGAGTAAAGAATCTCTTCGCAAATATACACGAAAGGTTAAAAATCTCATAGGAAACTAACCGGTGTATATCCCGTTGATATGCAGATCGAATGGTTTTTGGCTGGTTTACCACCAAAGATTGATCGGTATTGCAGACAAGGGGACATGACCTCATTAGCAGCAGTAATAGCTAGTGCCAAAAATTTTGAGACCTCGAAACTAGCACGAAAGCGACGATCAACTAAGAAATCTCGAAAATCGAAGACTGATTCAGCGATGATGATTCTGATTCTTATTCAAGTACCACTTCTTCAAGCTCGAAATCTGAAAACAGCGATTCATCAGAATCAGAAGCTGACAAAGGAGAGAGAAAGAATAAACGACGAACTAAACGAAAGGATGACACGAAAGTTGTCGAGAATAAGTCGTCAACTTCTAAAGTTGAAAAGCTTTGGAAGAGTAATATGGCTGAACTTAATGAAAAATTTAATGATTTGAAAGTGTAGATCTCTGAAGTTGCAAATAAAAGACCAAAAGTGTCTTCTTCCAACTCAAGAATGTGGTGTAGGAAATGTGGAACTTCATGACACACTAAGGAAGACTGCACCACTGTGAATGTCAAATATATTGAAGATCTTGCCCAGGAGGTACTTTTTATTTTTCAAAATGATGCGACTACTAACTATGTTCAGGGTACTGCAGCATCAGCCCAGCAGGACAGGAAAACTAGCTTAAGCTCGTGTGACTTCACAAAAATTAACAAAGAAAATCCAGGAACAAAAAAAGAAGAAGTATGACAATCATATCAGGAAATGTGATCTGAAAGCTGATGACTTTGCGCTGAAATATGACAGTCGACATCAAAAATTCCCTGGAAAACTCCATATGAGATGGCTTGGACCTTATAAAGTCATAGAGGTGTTTGAGAATGGTTCTGTGCAACTTCAATCACTTGAAGGTGAACTGTTACCTACGTATATTAATGGGTCCAGACTGAAGAAATACTACCTTTGACCAGAATTTTTTTTTTCTTATTATTTTCTAGTAATTTTCTGGAATTAATCGCAAATTTTCTTTTATCTTTTTTTTCGACTTTTCTTTTATCTTTTCTAAAAATTTTCGAGAGTTTTTCTTGACTTCTCTCAATCTTTCAATATAATTTTTAAAGTATTTTCGAGAATTTTTCACGACACTAAATTTGTTAATCAAATTTTTTCGTAAATCGTTTTCGAGAATTTTTCTAGAATCTTTTCTAGCATTTTCTCCAGTTTTTTGAGAAATTTTCTAGTATGTTGCTAAAATTTTCGAAAAATTTTCGTGAGTTTCTGTATCATTTTTTTAGGATCCTACGAAAAAGTTTCGCGAAACTTTCTAGAATCTTTCTAGCATATTTTTGAGAATCTCTCAAGAATCTCTCGACCTACATTTTGTATTCCTCCATTAAAAATGATGGCCACGTGATCATCATTATCCACACGTGTGTACGCTCACATATCAAAACAGATATTGTTTATTCTTAATTAATTCGTTTTTTTTCACAAATGGCCTTCCGTCATTAAAGATCGATCTGTCAAATTATAGTTTCAAACACTGAGCCATGCACGTCCTCCATAATGGAAGTGACAGATGTCATGTCACCATGCCACGTCATCATCCCATCCACACGGCTACTGCATAACATAGTTATTTTTTATTTTCTTCCTTACACTTTCTTCCTGCGATTACATGCTTTCCTGCGCTCATTCTCTTTGTGATCAAAGCACTCTCATACGAACTTTTGCGATCTACGGAGCTGTCGTCAAACATTCGACCAATGGCTTCCAGATCAAGTTCTAGTTCTACTATCATTTGGAAAGCACGCACAGGAATCCACCTGGCATCCATCCAGTCTTATTTGGATCAATGCAGGTTGGGTGATCTGAAAGTGGATCCTTCTATAATCTTCTCTGAAGTAAGTACTGAATTTGTGAACTCCATCCACTCAATCTCTAAAGTGGACTTCAAAGTTCATGTGCGAGAAAAAAATTTCACCATTACTGAAGACCTGTTCTGCACAGCCCTCGGGTTACCTTTGGATGGGAAGATGGTTTCAACGACCAAAGACTCAGTGAATGAAACGGCAAATTTTTTGAGCAATTGTTTCGTACACGAAGGGGTACAAAATTTCAATGATCAAGAATACAACATTTAAGTTGTTCTGTAAATACGCGAATCAAGCAATATTTTTAATATTACCTACAAGGCTTTTTTGCGATGGATTAAGCATCGAAAGTTTTCTGGCGTTGGAGCACATGTTTCTCGATTGTGTGCCCATTTTGACATTTTGACAAAGCAAGAGAAAACAATGCTGACGGGAAGGATGTTGGCTCCCAAGCCAATTGATCTTTCCAGCATCCTGCCTGTCCATGTTCCGATTACACCAGATGTTGCACCAGCAGTCGAAGTGGCAGCTACCACTGTTATGGAGATTGATGATGCACCATCCCAACCAGATACAGTTCCAGCTGTGGCAATGGATACAGATGGAACTGCTGCTACTGCTGATTCTTCAAAGCTAGCATCTGCTCCCACATCTCAGAAGCAGCAGAGTGCATCCACCTCTGATGATGATGCAACCCAGTCTGACACATCAGAGAAAGCACGAGCAGCTGCTGAAGGCGACCCTGGGGCACCTATTGAAGATGAAGATGAACCAGACAACCAGCCCCAATGGTTTCGAACCATGACAGAGAAAGCCAAAAGTCTAGTGGCTGAAGTGTACGAGTTGGACAAGTACCATCAAAATATTACCATGGAGTTTGTTAACTCATAAAGGTGCCAAGAGGATCTAAAGGCGTCCTACGAGAAGATCGATTCGTTCGAATCAGACAACACGAAGCTGATCGAACGAAATCGTTCTCTCGAAACACAGCTTCAGACTCTAATAAACAAAGCTGATTTTTTTAAGAAGATGAATAAGTCAATTGAAGCCAAGTCTGACAATTTTCAGACTCAAAATGATTCTTTGAAGCAAAAACTTTTGGCTGCGAATCAACATAACGTCGCCCTCCAAAAATATTTGCAGGAGGAGTGAATGAGGAGAATAAAGGCAGGAGCTTCTCTCTCTCTCTGTGCACCAATGTAGGGTCAGTCACAGTAGACCTCACGAAGCTGAACCAGCTCCAAGGCCAGATGCTCAAAAATTTTCAAGTCGAGTTCTTGCAACCGCTCGAGGATGCAAAGGCACTTGTCGAGGAAGAGTTGGCTGAGCTGAAGGAGCTCTCGAGTGAAGCCACCCTATCTTGCAACGGGCCCGATTCACACGACGAATATCTTCAGGCCCTGCTTCGCATTGATGACCTCACATAGCAACTTCAAGCTGTGCCATCCTGTTCTGGAGCCTCAGACCATCCTAAGTATTTGGAGGCTGTCGTGAATCTCGACAAGCTCTAGCAGGAGCTGTCGAATCTCAAGCAACAATTGGAAGATCACAAGCTGGCTGTTGAGTTGCAAACTCGAGACTTGGCAACTGCATCCACACAACCAAAGTGAACACGACGCAATCAGTCGAAGGTATGTGCTGACAGATTTCGTGCATTTGCTGAACGCTTTTGGAAATGGTGTCCACATGCATTTAATGTTGAATTGCAATGATGTGTGGATTACACGATGCTACCAGGCGCAGTAGGCATCGCCTTCGATGAATGGAAGCGACCTTGGAAGAAGGACGACTTTCTCTGGTGATGGGCCTAGCTCTCTATCGAACAAAAAGGATGTCTCTGTTGGGGCATAATCCAGGGTAAGTTCCAGGTCGTGCCTTTCGGATCAGCAGAGTTATACATAGGCTCTTCGGCTATGTATGCTCGCGACAGACGAATAAGATGATTTAAAGACAGTTCTTTAGAGCATGCTTTACGGATACACAACAAACGACTGTAATGCACTAGAGAGTCTGTTTGATTAGAGAGTAATTCATGTAATGCGTTAGAGATTGTTAGTAGACTCAAGATCACTCACACTCAGTGCGGAGAACAGAAATAAGAGAGAGTAACTCACAGAACTCTATTCACTTCTTCAATCTCTTACGTATGCATAAACTCTTCTCTCTCGATGCTCGAGACTGAAGTGTGAGATCTATATATGTTCTACGGGACGAACAAACACACCTCTTAAACAACAAGTGCGTCGCTCCCGCAAAAGGGTCTAGTTAACAATTAGACTATGTATACGTTCAATTATACCATGAAAGATATATTTAATTAAGAGTTAAAGTTACTCTAGTTTAACATGTCTTTTCGTATCTAGTCGTTTCGTGTGGATGACCTAGTAAAGGTTATCCAAGACAATGTCTTTCCTATTAAAGCTATTGTCCTTAATCACAAGGCAAGTACTTAAGAGATATATTTCCAAAAAATGACTTAGGCCTCTTCATGATTTATACTTAACCAGCTCATATCTTCATTTTCGAGTATATCATGCCATATTTATGTTGATATTCAATTTTTAACAATAAGGTGGCATCACATATATCCCCTTCCTCAAATGTGAAATGTTCTCGTGAACATAACATCTTCTTTTTGAGGATTATTCGCGAAACATTCTGTTCTTCAGTTTTCGCTAAGGCAAAAAGATATTTCTTTGTATATTTCGTCCTTTAGATATTTCTTCGTCTTAGAGAATATGTGTCTTGCTGTTCCTTTAATTGAATAGGTTGTTTTGAGTTGATCTTTGAATTGTTGATGAAAACTGGAATCAAACTTCAAAACATCTTTAAACTTCAAAAATTCAGCATCCCATAGAAACATCAGCACAACAAAGACATCAATGAATGGTTTATGAACGATTCAATTCTTCATATAATTTTTGAGCTAACTCCAAGTTTTGTTGAGCTTCGATCAACATCAAGTCTTCTTTTGATTTTGTGTAACGGCCAACTGGTAAGTTGCCAAATTCTTCTAACTTGACCGGGAGCAATGTTCCATCAAACAGCACTTGAGTTAACTTTGTATCTTCGTCTGAATCACTACGAAGGGTGACTTCTTTACAATAATGAGCTGAAAATCTAATAAAAGAGCTTTTAACATAAAACATTTTGAACGAAAAATAATGTCTTTGTCGCGAAAGTACCAAACTGCCAAAATGAATATATACAGAACTGCTTGTAGCGAAATGACTTCCTTCTGTCTTGCAGATTGTGTCGAATTTTCGCAAAATAATCTACAAGATTTCGCTTCCAATCCACATAAGGCTAAATAGTTCTGGATAAGCCATACTAATATTAATCAACAACCCGACATCGTCGAATTCGTCTAGATCCGCAACAGCTTGTGGTTTGTACAGCTGAAACTACGACTTTCGCTTCCAAAAATGTCGCTTATTGTCTTCGTTCCGCAAAAATTGAAACTCTTTGATTCGAATGACTATCTTTGGTACAATTTAGCACGATCATTGAATAAAGTTGTATGTATACATATGAGATGACAATCTTTGTCTGAAGAATTGAGTCTTTGATCTGTTTTCCTGATTGTCACTGACATAAGTTTCTAACGTGCTCTGAAACCATTCGTGTTTTTTAACCATTAATTTGGACTTTAGTTGTTGAGGACTTCTGTCTAGAAACGAACAATTCGCGAACGCGATTAATTAATTGTCTGTACAATCACGAATACATCGAACATTTCTCGACTCTCTGTTGACACTTTAATCAGTCAGAGTGTAGTATTGTTGTACTACTTTGATAACATCTCATCTGTAGAACATGTTTCATTCGATTTGATAGAGGCCAGATTGTTGCTCTGAAAATTATCAGCACAACACACCCAATTATAAGTAATACTGGTTACTTTTTAATGTCTGTCGACAACCAGAATAACACTCGAAACCACTTGTCATAAATTGTACCAAAAATATAACTTTCTAACGTTGTCCTTTGTGGGAACGACACTATTTTCTACAAAATCTATATTAACCTTGTTGGTATAGTACGACAGATGGTGATGAGAAGGCCAATTTCTCTAGCAAAGGAAAATGGAAAGGTAAAGGATTCAACAAGAACCAAGTGAATGATCAAGCAAAGAGTGAAGATGGACACGAAATCAAAGGGCAAAAAGAACATATCCAAGCTCAAGTGCAAGAAGCACTTCGAATGCTACAAGAGGAAGAATGCTCAAGGTGAAGACAAACAAGGTAACCTTGTTGAAGAGGAGGAGAAAGATGATGAAGAGTCATCTTTGATGGCGTCTACATTCACATCAACCAGCAAAAGCAACTCAAATGACACTTGGTGGATTAATAGTGGGGCAAGTTCCCACATGACATTTAAAAGGGAATCATTCTCAACTCTACTCTCTTTCAATGGAGCTAAAAAGTCTATTTTTTTAGCATGTGATCAAGAGTATAGGATTGATGGTGTTGGAAACAATGACGTTATGTCTATAAAAGGTTGAATCTAGACAATGTGCTATATGTTCCATATATCACCAAGAACTTGCTTAGAGTTGGTCAATTGATGGATTATGGTTTTGATGTCTGCTTCAAGCATGGTGTTTGATCAATAATGAAGAATGATAAATTAAGGCTCACTTATGATGACAAAGGTAAACAAAGGGATGGCATTTCTTCATTCACATCCTACACTTTCTTGATTTCAATGTTTGTGTGTGTGTGTGTGTGTGTGTGTGTGTGTGTGTGTGTGTGTGAGTATGTGCATTATGTGCATGTGGATGAGTTTCGGTGTGTGTGAGACTTGAGTGTGTCTCATGTGTACTAGTACTTCGTTCATAGAATTCTTAACATCAGTAAAGAGCTTGAGACTTGAGTGCTCAAGTGTGACTTGTGATTAGGGTGAATCGTGATAATTCAAAATTGATTGAAGATTCAAGAATCAAGATATCGAGTTCTGATTGGTCTTCCTGCCACCTAATGCCATGCCGAGGACAAGAGATCCCCATCAAGAGATCGTGGGTCCAGTATGTACTGTATACTTATTACTTATGCTTCGTAAATTGCGATCAAACTGAGTACTATGGTTGTGTTGAATGTTCTGACTTTTAAGTAGTAAGTTGAAAGTTGATTCTTGAAGTTCTAAGTTCTAAGTTTCAGCTAGTAGTTGTTTGTCATGAATCATTGTGTCACTTTCAAACGAGAATCTACTATGTAGGTTTGGATGCAACATCATGGAGTGATACAAGGAAGCGCCACATCCTAAATATATTGGTGTCGTCCTATATGGGCACAATGTTTTTGAGAGCCATTGATGCCTCTGATGTAGGCAAAACTGTCACCAAAGACTATATGTTTGACCACATTCAGAGATGTGGGGCCAACCCATGTTGTGCAAGTTTAATAACTTGATTGTTATAATTTTTAACTTGGAACTTGTGTCCACTCTCAAGTCCCAAATCATGATTTACACTAACATGCACGATGCAAGTTCATTGTTGCATCAATGTCCATTGTCAAATGATCATGAATCAAGATTTGTAGTTAGTAATGTAATTACTATTGTGGCTTGTAAGTTGTGTGTATGTCATTGTGTATGAGTCATGACTTGCGTCTCATCACTCACATAGACTTTTTACTTTACAATTTCGAAATTTAAATTCTGTACAGGTTGTGAATGACAATGCGTCTAATTGCGTTGCGATGGGGAGGTTTGTCCATGAGGCCGATCCCCACATTTTTTGGACGCCCTGTGTTGCACATTGTCTAGACCTCCTATTTGAGGATATAGCAAAGTTGCATTGGATCAAGGAGATGGTTGACACAGCACGATTCCTGGTGAGGTTTGTCACCAAGAGACCAAGAGTGCTGAGCATGTTCATGGCTCATTCACAACTCAAGGTTTTGAGGCCTGCCCCCACCAGGTATACTAGTAACTAAATACTCATCTGACCTCTAACCTCTGAGTTGTTACTACTTAATCACTCGTAGCATTTTGCAAATATTGCACAATGAATCATAATTTTTTATACAAATTATTAATTGAGATTTGATTGTGAGTCGTGACTTGTCATTGTGTAGGTTTGCCTACATGTTTATTGTCTTGGAGCATTTGTTGAAAGTGCATGGAAGTTTGATGCAGATGGTCGTCTCAAACCATTGGACGGACTAGGGTCCCTATTAGGGACCATCATGAGAGCCCAGGGAGAGGAGATTTGAGTGTATCGTGCAAGGTACATCTTTCTGGGATGAGGCACGAGATATCGTCACAAGGCTACAGTCGATTGCACCTTGCAGATTCAAAGGCCTGCACCTTGGGCCTTCTATATGAGTTTATGGATAGGATTGGTGAGCAGCTCCATACATCCACTGCCATCAGTGATGAGAGGTATATACTAAACGATTTTGACTTGTAGCTAAAATTTAATCCTTGTAGTTGTGCAATGTGTAGTAAGTTGACTTGTACTATGTAGTATGTACTATGTACACTCAATCATCAATGTTGAGTGGATTGAAAGTGCTCATTGAATTTTGAATTTCTGAAATCATAAATGCGAAATATCATTGACACATTGCCTATGTTAAATGTACCGGCTGGAAGAGATACAAGATCGATGGCAATCAAGATGGGATTGATTCCATCATCCTCTACATGCAGTGGCCCATACCGTTGTGGAGGAGTCCAGCCCAGTATCGAGATAGGGAGCTCAGGAATGGATGGAACACCTACATTCAAGCAGTCTATCCTAATCATGCTGACCAGAATGCATTGATCGATGACTTGATGGGTGTTTAGACGAAAGACTCTTGAGTTCGGCACAATTGAGACCAAGTAAACTATAAACAGTTTGACGTTCCTATATTGCAAACACTAGCAATTTGAGTTCTCTCACAGAATTGCACAGCGGTTGCATGTGAGAGGAATTGGAGTGTGTTCTCTCTTGTTCACACGAAGAGGAGGAACAGACTTTTGACGCCACAACTCGACAGGTTGGTGTATGTGCACACAACTTGCAATTGCTACAAAGACTACAGATTACCAGAAAAGCAAATCAGGTAAATTGTGGTTTAAACTTTAAACTTTTGATTATTCAATATTGCTAGTAGCTACTAACTACTTAGTTAGAACTTAGAACTTACTCATAACTCCACCAACGGTAAACTTGTAACTTCTAAGTTCTGGAATGATGAATCTGACTTACAACTTACAAGTATATACTATCTACTATCTAACCTTTTGAAACTTTGATTTAATTGAAATTTAATACAGATCAATCCCGATGAGAATGATGTGACAAAAGTTCCAGATTTGCCACCGAGGAACTAGGCGGAGGAGAACGTGTATGCATTGTTGCAGGTTAGAACTTAGAACTTAAAAGTTAATTGAACAACGGTTGTGTCTTTGGAAATTTGTGTTGATAACTATTAACCTCATTGTGCGTGTTGCCCAGTTGTAATCATTCACCATTTTTATGTGCAGGGGTTACCACCAGAGCTGCCACGAGGACACCAAAGAGGCTGAGCCAGGATCGACGCTCTCGTGATGTTGAGGATGAGGAGCCTTTGGCCTCATCCACAAAGACCTCTGACTTAGAGGAGTATGTTGATGAGGATGATGATGATGTGGTAGAGGAGCCTCCACGCAAAGCTAGGAGGGTCATACAATAGATCATAGATGATGCATCATAGTTTTTATTTGGTGCTCAGTTAGATATTGTTTTTGGCATAAACAACCAAAAATAAAGTTCAGGTGTATGAATCGGCCGATTCGAACCTGCCCAGCCGATTTGAATCGGCCCATTCAAATCGGTCCATGAAACATTGATCTAGTTGAGATAACAAAATCAAGCACAAGGCTTGCAAAGAATTTTTTGTTCACATACTTAGATTTCATAACTATAAACATGATCATGCTTTGAAAGTCCAATATCATTCACAAATTCCAAGGAAAATGTAGAAAAGCCATGTTGCAATATCAACATGGCCTTTTGAAAACAACATTCTAATGCAACCTTCCAAAAAAGTTATTTGATGATTTTACTACCAAAACAAGCTTTAATGAATTCACTTTATATAATACAACTTAATCATATAACATTGACTTCATACACATAAAAGAGAAGCATACAAATGGAAAACAAATCACACGAGTTCATCGAGACATTGAGCTAAGCCCCTACTTGAGTCGGTTTTAAATCTCCATTGTAGAGAACGGAGAGAGTGTTCCCTTACCACCTTATGTAGAGAATGTGATAAGAATATCTTAATAAATTATAATGGAATAAACAATCTACATGATTACTTCTTCATCCTCAATTCTATGATCTGTCTTACCACAGATGGGTCGGCAAGTGTGCTGATGTCACCCTGCACAAGGACATAGACAAGCATCAAACCATCTAGCTGGGTTTTGAGATGCGCACAGGCTTTAAATGCGAGGTGCCCATCTGAGTTCAGATGGGTACTTGGCATTTAAAGCATGTTGGATGGATGGGCGCCTGGCATTTAGATCCTGTGCTAAGGCAAAACCATGAAAACAATTGATATATTTGAATTTTGAATGATTGAATAAAATATGAAGCAACACAATTTGAATGATCTTAGAAAACGAGAAGGGAAAGCTAATTCTTTGGTATTGATTGCTACAATTGTATTGAATTACCACTACAAAAAAAACTTTGTATTTCAGCCTTTGTACTTAAGTTCCTTATTGTAGCGACAAAATCACACGATTCTATTATACTCTCTGTGACTTTGCACTAAACAGAAACGTGAGAGAGGGAGGTAAGCTTACCAGATTGTCCATCTGCTTTGATGCAATTTTGCGTAGTATGTGCCGCATGATTTTGCCACTTCGAGTCTTGGGAAGACCAGGCACAAAATAGATAAGGTCCGGGACAGCAAATGCTCCAATCTACATAGGTTGCCTTCACCACTTAATCCACGCTAACTAAGAGATCTTCACAATTTAAGCAAATAACATGTCCAGTAAAGCAAATGCCAAAGGTAACCAAAATAGGGGTTTGATTATGTTGTAATACCCTTTGGAATAGCGCAAAACACTACAATCAATCTTCCACTAGGCCTCTCAAGTTTTGAGAACATGAATTTCATTCAATCCAACTTTGAATACTGACCTTTGCATAGATTTTGTTCTCTTAGATATTTCAAACTAGACTTTTGAGCCCAACTCAACAAACAATGCCCATGTTGCAAGATAGTGAAGCTTTTTATGATAGTTCTAGAGTACTTTATCAGAATACGTTAACCATTCTTTTAGCAAGAATTGAAACTTATATCTTCAACAAATCATTTTTAAAATTCTTACTGCAATCAAAATTAAAAACAATTCAAAGAGAATTTATTCAGAGAAAATAAGAAAATGAACTGCTCCCCAGTTTTTATTACAATCTCAGATGCTATTTACATCATATGTACTCATGTACCAATTTAGTTACTTAAAAAACATCAATAAACTTCATTTCCGTGTATGTAAGAGACAAAGAAAGGTTTGTTGAGAGAGAGAGAGAGAGAGAGAGAGAATGTCACAACATGCATTTTGATTCAGCCACGTGCACTTCGGGGTTTTGACCAATGCTAGTCAACAGAATTTTATTGATGGACCCGTGTGTTTCACAGACTCATAGTTGCATAGAAACGCGTTTGCGTTTCTGGTACAGAATCGCAAATTTTTTTTTCTTTGGAAAAATAGCTCATGGCTGGAAAAATTTTAGGGGAGCAATGGTCAAACCAGCATTTTGCCTCCCAGAAGTGCAGTAGACAGGGCACAAGTAGCTCTTTGGTTGTTATTTTCTATGTGGCGGCTTGTGGTCAAGACGTGTGGATGATGCTCAGAGTGGGCGATTGATGATTGAAGGCGGACTAGCAATGGACGGCCGACAGTCGACAATTTGGGTTACGACGTTTGGTGGGTCGAAAGTCAATGGTTTGGGTCAAAAGTTGTCAGTGACAATTAGCCAAAATTTTGGGTGGCGGCCAATGGTTTGGGTGGACGGCAAATAATCGTACAAATATGGTGTGGATTTAGGTGGCCACCGACGATCTGGGTGACGGCCGATGATTTTGATAGTGGTTGATCTCGCACATCTCACATCTCGAATATGTAACATATCTCATACATCTCAGCCATAGTAGGGGTCAAAATTTAACCATGTTCAACAATAGCATAGTAAGTATCTTAAAAAAAAGTTGACGGGCAGTAGGCGATCTATGTTTGCAAATGTCTGTTAATGGGCAGCCCACAGTTCAAAGTGAATATGTTGTTCATGCATGTGTATTTATTTGGAATTCGATGCTCAGCCTCAATAATGAGCATCCTAAAAGCTGTACAAAACCCATAAAAAGAAGGCTCAAGTTTTTCATAAGGTCGGAAAATCCACTGTCAGATTTTTATCGACCCAATGTCATCCTTGTCAACAAGAAATTTTCCGACCCTGGATCGAATCTGATCGAGGCAGAAATTATTCGGGCGTGTTCGACCCTGGATCGGGTCGAATCGGGTCTGATAAATCCAACCCATGTGCATATTTTCACCCCAGTATAAATTTTCGACCCTTTGTATATTTTTCGATACTACGTTACTTTTCGACCCAGTGTATAAAATCCGACCCATTGTAAAATTCGATACTGTCGGTCAAAAATTCGAGTCTTTGGAAAAATTTGAGTTTTCAAAAAAATTCGATCCTTCAAAAAATTTCGAGCCTTTGCAAAAAATCTGAATTGACAGTACAAAAGGTCGGATTGTACTTTGGGTCAGAAAAATTCCAAAGGGTCAGAATAAATCCGCCTCTATCCGATCTGATCCAGGGTCGGAAAATCCTTCTTTGCCAAGCTCAACGTTGCGTTGGAAAAATTCGATCCTTTGGAAAAATTCGAGTCTTTGGAAAAATTCTGAGTTGACAGTACAAAGGGTCAGATTTTACTCTAGGTCTAAAAATATACAAAGGGTCAGATTTTACTCTGGGTTGAAAAATATACAAAGGGTCGGAATAAATCCGCCTCGATCTGATCTGATCCGATCCAGGGTCAAAAAATCTTTCTTTGCCAAGCTCAACGTTGGGTCAGAAAAGTTCGATCCTTCGGAAAAATTCGAGGCTGATTGTGGATTGTTTTCTCATATATATCTATGTTGAATGTATGTAATACTATGTGTAGGGTGTGTGTATATGTGTGTGTATGGCTATGCATAGTTGTGTATGTAGTGTGTGTATGTCTCTGTGTAATCAACGTTGATTGAATGTGTGTGCGAAGAACACTATTTTCATTGTTCTTCCGACTTGAATATCTTATTTACATGAAAAGAGAGAGAGAGAGAGAGAGAGAGAGAGAGAGAGAGAGAGAGAGAGAGATGGAGCTCAAAAGTTGTCACATGGCAAGCCACATAGGCTTGCCATGTGTAAAACCATGTAGTTTTGGACTTGCCAAGTAGGACTACCATAGGCTTGTGTAACAAACCACATAGGCATGTCATAGGTTTGCTATTTACTAAGCCTGTCGTAGGCTGCCATGTGGCAAGCCATGTAGGCCTACCCCATGGCAAGTCATGCAAACTTGGGGTTTGCCACGTGGCAAACCATGTAGTTGGCAAGCCAACCATTCTCTGCCACATAGGCCTAAGTGGACATAGAGAGAGAGAGAGAGAGAGAGAATTGGGGCTCAAAAGTTGCCACATGGCAAGCCACGTAGGCCTGCCATGTGAAAAACCATGTAGGCTTGGGATTGGCCATGTGGCAAGCCACGTAGGCCTAACATAGGCTTGTGTGGCTTGCCACATGGCCTACCATAGGCCTGTGTAGTAGGCCACATAGGCTTACTATCTACCAAGCCTATGGTAGATAGTAGGCCTATGGCAAATCATGCAAGCTTGGGGCTTGCCACATGGCAAGCCATGTAGGCCTACCATAGGCTTGTGCGGCAAGCCAACTGAGCTCTACCATGTAGGCCTGAGTGGACCTAGAGAGAGAGAGATAGAGAGGTGGGCTCGAAAGCTGACATGTGGCAAGCCATCTAGGTGTACCATAGGCTTGCATGGCAAACCACATAGGCATGGCATAGGCCTCATGTCTGCCATGCAAGCATGTTGCAGATGCCACATAGGCTTACCATAGGCTTGTGTGGCAAGCCAACCAGGCTCTGCCACATAGGCTTGAATGGACCTAGAGAGAAAAAAAGATGGGGCTCGCAAGCTATCATGTGGCAAGCCACGTAGGCCTGCCAAGTGGAAAACTATGTAGGGTTGGTACTTACCATATCATAAGCCACGTAGAAATACCATAGGCTTGTGTAGCAGGCCACATAGACATGTCATAGATCTACTATCTGTCAATCTTGTCGCAGGCTGCCACGTGGAAAGCCACGTAAGTCTTCCGTCGTGGCAAGTCCTGCAAGCTTAGAGTTTGCCACGTGGCAAACCATGTAGGTCTAACATAGGCTTGTGTGGCAAGCCAACCAGGCTTTGCCACGTGGGCTTGAGTGGACCTAGAGAGAGAAAGAAGTGGGGCTCAAAAGGTGCCATGTGGCAAGTCATCTATGTCTTCCACGTGGCAAATCATGCAGGCTTGGGGTTAGCCACGTGGCAAGCCACCTAGGCCTATCATAGGCTGGCAAGCCAACCAGGCCTACATGGTCTGCTATTTGCCAAGCCTGTCGCCTATTGACACGTGGCAAACCACATAGGTGTGCCACATGGCAAATCATGCAGGCTTGAGGTTTGCCATGTGGCAAGCCATGTAGGCCTGCCATAAGCTTGTATGGCAAGCCAACCGGGCTTTGCCACGTAGGCTTGAGTGGACCTAGAGAGACACAGATATAGGTAGGCTCGAAATTTGCCACGTGGCAAGCCACGCAGGCGTACCATAGGCTTGCATGGCGGGCCACATAGGCATGGCATGGGTTTGATGGCAGGCCTACGTGGCAAACAACGTAGTTCTAACATAGTCTTGCGTGGCAAGCCAACCAAGCTCTACCATGTAGGCTTAAGTGGACCTAGAGAGAGAGAGATGGGGCTCGCAAGTTACCACGTGGCAAGCCATGTAAGCATGTCATGAGACAAACCACACAGGCTTGTCACTTGCCATGTGGCAAGCCATGCAAGCCTATCATAGGCTTGCATGGCAAGTCATATAGGCATGACATAGGCTTGTGTCTGCCATGCAGGCATGTTGCAGTCTGCCACATAGGCTTGTGTGGCAAGCCAACTAAGCTATGCCACATAGGTCTGCCATGCAAGCTTGAGTGGAACTAGAGAGAGAGAGAGAGAGAGAGAATGAGTGTGTGTGTGTGTGTGTGTGTGTGTGAGGGACCCACCAGGCCTACGTTTTAAAGCTTTCACAACCGATTTTTTCCTTCATAAAAATGCATTTTTATTTCAGCCTTTCTCATGAAAAGTTTAATAATTTAAAAAATCCTTAGAGCGCCCTTCAAATTTAATGAAATCCTTGATAATGAAAGTCTTATTTGTTTACACCTTTCACCATGAAAGTATGTACATGCACTTCAAAACACTATGTGTGTTGATAAAGGGTAATTTGAATTTGGAATGGGCCTCTTAGATGCATGCTTGGGGAGGAGGGACATGCATCCTTTTCCCCATACATGCATCCTCCTCCCCATCATTTGTAGTTCAAAAAATGTGTATGCATGGGTGAGAGGGGAGGAGGATGCCCACCCATGCATACAAAAGTGTATGTAAGTTTAAAAATATATAAATATATATAAAGAAAGAAAGAAAGAAAGATTTAATAATGTCTTAGAGAGAGAGAGAGACCTCTGTTCTTGCAGACTGCTCAAGGGACTTCTTCACATCTGCAGATGGCTTGTAGTTGTGTAGTAGAGTAATGAAAGCACACATACCTTGGCCTTTTACCTATCAATAAGAAGAACATCAGCTTTTCATAAAATTCTACCACAATGGCTGCTTGTGTCACTCTAAGCACAAACATCCTAGAATGATCTCTGGCTCTTCTATTTTTTTCAAAAAGATGGACATATATGTAACAACTGTCAATGACCAGATTGAAAGGTATACTAGCTCTATAAGAAGCATGATTTCTAGTAATAGCACCTCATGATCAATGGCCACTACTGCAGCTTCAGCACAACATGGATTGGAAGCAAGAGCAGATTCAACCTCTGCCGTGCTTATTCTGTGTCCACTGGCCAACATTACACAAAACTGACTCACCATCAGCAGTTTGTAAAAAACTGTATTGTCTTAAAGATATGCTCCTCTGGATCAAGCATGCTTTAACTTTTCTTTTCAGAGCTTACCTAACATTGATGACATCATCAACACGGCCTGTGATCCATATATATCCATCAGCATCACGGCGGCATCCATCGCCACTATTGTAATAGCCCAACCATGCGCTGAAGTAAGTATCTTCATAACGCCTATGATCTTCATAGATGGTGCGTGCAATTCCTGGCCAAGGCTTTTTGATACACAAATATCCTTCACATGCACCGTCCTGCTCCCTACTCTGTGGATCTAGAACCACTGGCTGTCCAAAGCCATGGAAAGTATTGCTAAGAGGCACATCTGAGGCAAGCTAATCAAAGAAAACTCTTTAATGCATCAAGTTCAACAAATTAAACTAAGCCAACTTCGTCCTGCACAGAACACCAAGAATAACCATTGTGTAAAATGTGTAACAGGTAAGCTGATTCAAGACAGATAATTAAGTTTGTAAAAGGAAACCAAGTCTGCATAACCCAAACTTTGGGGGTCCTGTTGGATTTACCTCAACCCCAAAGCATGGAAGAGTTGCAGATCCGGGCTTTAAAGGCCACAATCCTGGAAGTGGTCCTATCATGATGCCACCAGTCTCAGTTTGCCACCATGTATCAAGGATTGGGCACCTCCCTTCTCCAACAACTTCAAAAAACCAGCTCCACGCTTTAGGATTGATGGGCTCACCTGCTGTAGCAAGTAATCTCAATGTGGAACGTGAATGCTTCTTCACAACCTGCACTATTTAGACAATTCATATACATTAGGAATGCTGTATCAAGGCTACAACTTACTTTTCAATTGATCTGGAAATTTAAGCCATCAGACACAATTTTGCTCAAATGTAGCTCAAATGTATAGGTCAGATTTAAACAAATAGCTCAATTTCCCAAGAATGTTCCCCACCATAAAATGAACATGTATCATACTACAAGTCCCTTCTCAAAAGCTAGCAAGCAATCGCTTGTTGTACCCAGCAGGATAGAGCTAGAACCTACCTTAGAACTAGCAAAAAGGGTGAGTGTGATTTGTTATACAATAGTCTTATGAACAATTTCCCCATCGCCAAAACTGGCACTTCACTCAAATCTTGGTGTATGGGCTGAAACATCATATAGATGTGAAGTGAACGACATATTCTGGAGTGAACTTGCTTGGAGAGACAAAAAGGTGCTCTCAGATGGTCTAGAGCCAGTCCAAGAAAAAATTAGACAAATTGTTGCAAAGGCTCAAAGAAATGACGCATGATCTTTGATGCATACAATATAATGAATTTCATAGTCTGATCAGCCCATAAAACCTAACATATGAGCTACCATGAAGAAAGAGCTGCAAATAATATGCACATTACATAAATAATAAATACATTGATAAACTTCAATTGATGTTCTAGATTGTTCAAGCAAATCACTAACTTTTGCTTAATAGAAAATGTACACACCTCATCACCATAAGCTTCCAAAGAGCGAATAAGAGTGGGGGCAGTATAGAAAGTGGACACTTTGAACTTTTCTACAATTTCCCAGCATCTTCCGGCATCTGGCCAAGTTGGTATCTGCTTTATGGAGCCGTATTAGCACCTGGAATCTTAGATTAAATGATGCCTTCAGAAAAGATGCAAAGATAGAATTTTCCAGAGGGCAATGCATCAACGTATCAAAAGGGTTCAGGCAAGCACCCCTTCAAAAAGAACGATAGTGGCACCATTAAAGAAAGGACCATATGCGACATAGGTGTGACCTGTTATCCATCCACAATCTGCTGTACACCTGATGAAATCATTAACACCAATAATTGAAGCTGTTAGAAGCTAACCTCTTAAGTGATGTGTGTCAATGGCAGAGTTGTTTAACATCAGAGTCAACGCAACATAGCAATGGTAATAGCAATTAAAAGATATCATTGGAGAGAGAGAGAGAGAGAGAGAGAGAGAGAGAGAGAGAGAGAGAGAGATAAAAGTTAATTAATGTATTTTCCATGCCAAAAGGCATATAAGACTAAGCTGTACATGTAAAGTATGTGGTATCAATGAGAGCACATAAAATGTCTCCGAACTTTCACATAGAAAACTATTATAGAGCTCTAATGTTAGAATCCCCATCGTCGTCGAAACCGACCATTGCTAAGACACAACCAAGTGACAAACGCATCGTTACCGCCCAACCATAGAGGTACTGCCACCTCTCCCCCATGCACTGGAGCCATAGAGACCACCATCAAGCAAGTTCGGATCTCCGATAAGCCACAGTGTCCCATACCACCGTACCTTACCCTCGAACCTCACCTACCTACATCCTGAGGCCTAGATTGTCATCCTGACCTAACCACCAGCGGAAAATGTGAAAAACATAAAAAGTTATCTTGACTTTATGGGTTTGACAAAGTTTGTGAGTCAAGCACCTTGGTGTCATAAGGGGATAGGGCCATTTTTGGCTTTAGAGTTCACATAGTCAAGTACACATGTTTTGTCATCATTAGGCCAAAAGTCAATTATGATGTACCTCGAGCTAGTTAGGTTGCTTACAAGTGTCCAAGTTAAATTTGATAAGTGATCAAGTCAATGTGTTGGCAAAGAGTCAAGGGTCCAATCATAAGTGAAAGATTTGTTAGATGGGTCCAATCAAACTCAAGGGATGATGAATCACTCATCCAATAGGATTAGAGAGGTCACAAAAAAGGGGGTCCAATAGGAATCAAGCATGGGCCACCTTGAGTTCCTACATGTACTTTGGATTCTATCATAATTTTATGTGAGTTTTTGAGAGCAATTTGAGATCTATCAATTTTGTGTGTATTACACTCTCTCTACCCAAGAGCAATTAGTTACTTTCTCTCTCTACCCGAGAGCAACAACTTTTTTGCCTTAGCTTTTTTTTTATGAAGTACTTCCACACGTGTGAAACTACTTTGGTTATGAATGTATGAATGTAGATTTGTCTCTTTGCCTTAGATTTGACATTGATCTTGGATTTCAGTCAATAGTTGATCTATAGTGCAAGAACAAAGCTTAGGAGATCAATTTCACACCTTAGGGCATTCCCACACGTGTGAATTTTCATAGAAAAGCTCTTCATTCTCCAGGAGAGAATGAATAACAAGCTCTTGGAGATCCATCTCTATATACATAGACAAGGTGGGGTCATCTCATGTCAGTTGTGTACTCTGACGTAGGTCCATAACAAATGACCACCAAGGGACAATAGAACGTTGACATGTCGCACCAAATTGACCTATAGCTCTAGACCATTGTTCTGTCCCATAGAATGAGATTGTCACCTCAGGTATTCTAATGGTACGTAACATCTAATCCTCATAGTCAAAACCCCAAGTAGAGCATATGACACAAATTTTCACAAAATAGTTGTACTTCACATGCCTCAGTTTCAGCAAAGATGCAAAAGCAACACTTTCTTTTGAATTCTTCACATCTACAACAAACTTGTTGCAGTCTCTAATGAGAAGCTCCATACTAAAGCATGCACATCTGATTAGATGTGCATGGAGCCAGCTTTTCCATGAAAACTTAGACTTTTATTCAACTTCTGCTAAATACTTTAACCCTGACCCTTCCTATTGTCGACACATGGGCAATTTTATGCACAGTCCGACGCTCGCCACTCGGCAGTACCCTAACACATAGGCAAGCACATAGGTCGACGTGTGTCAGGGACACTGGACCAAGTGTCCCAATGAGCATGCGACACATGTCATGTTTGACCGGTCAACCCTAACATGTGTCACTCATTCACTGGACTAAGTGCCCCGGTGAGCATATGTCAAAGTGTTAGTGAGCATATGACAAGTGTCAGTTGACCAGTCAACCCTCTCCTACAAAATAGGTGGTCACCTAATTAGTGACCCAATACCCTATACCAAAGCTCAGCATGCGACTCATAGGCACATTATCTCAAATAGCCATTTTTATTTACATTTCTTTTACAAGTGTCACCACAGGCCAGTGACTTAGCCCATTTTACTTTCTTCCAAAAAGTACATCTATAAGTAAAAACAACAAACACCGGGACAACGAAAAAGCTGTAACATCCCTTCCCCCCTCAAGTAACATCGTCTACGATGGCAAAGCTAGGGTACTAGTAGTGCACGCAAACTGTGCGCGGTCTCCAAGGTAGCATCAGAAAGAGGCCTGCCCATGCCAAGCGACCAAGTACTCATGGATCAGACGGTTGCGTAAACGCCTCTCCCACCTATCCAATACCCTCACCAGCCCCTGGATCACTTCTCACTACTCCTGGAATGCAAACAAACCATCAGACAACACGTTATTCACCGTTATGTAAAACTTGTTTCAATCTAGAAACATGCAACGCAGGATGCACTTTACAACAGTGCATCACATAATGGTAAACATCTTTTTTCAACTTAGGTCACCAGAAGTTACGTAAGATCAACTCATAGGTCCTATCCACACCAGGATGACCTGCACTAGGGCTATCATGACATAAATGGACAATCCTATCTACGCAGCTCCTCACAAGCTGGAATGAGAAGTTTGTCGTTTCTCTTAATCATACCATCTTTCTATGGTATATTTACTTCAAATCCCTCTTCCACCCTTTCTTGCATGTGTTCAATACAGCACAGTAGAGTCTAGATGTTGTTTATGATGTTATGTTTAGATTTAGGGATATAGTCAGTATCCCTCTAATTTCTTTGGGTGTCCTTCATGTATTTTAGTAACCTTGTGCATTACTTCCCACAGTATAAGCAACGACTAGGTAACTGTGAGCAAAGAGACCAGAACTCTCATCCCGAGATTCTACTTGCCCAAGATTTGCCTCTCACAATTCCCTGACAATGAGGATCCTCTTGTTGAGCCTGTCTAAATCTCAGCAATCAGTCATTTTCAATGACCACAAAAGACATCTAATACAATACGAGATAATGCATCAACCACACAATTTCGGCATCCTTCTTGTACCAAATTTTTATGTGAAATTCTTGCATCAACTCAGCTCACCTAGCCTGCCGCCCGCTAAGGTCCGGCTGGTTGCAGAAATATCTCAAAGTGTTATGGTCGGTGTACACATAAAAATTCCACACCATACAAATTCCTCCATTCGTCAAAGCGTGGAAGTTATGGACTTGCTCATTACATTTGCCGCGTCCATTCTTTTATTTCGTTATTATGCATAACATGCCTAAGGGCCCTTTTTATTCATATACTGGCCTTGGCCCTATTTGGTCATATTCTTAGGACTTGGTCACGTTAATTTGAGTGGGGGTCCTCCTATTGGGAAGGACACACTATTTTCCCTCCAAATCCTATTCCCCTCCCTTTTTCTGAATCCTCTATTTGATTCAGGGAGAGGGTATATGTAGGGCAGCATTGTATTCCTTATTCAGTTTATGATGATTGCTCCTCTTTAGCCTCCTTAAGCATTCTATCTTCTTTGCTTTCAAGCTTAGGTCCTGCTTTCTAGCATAGCAGTGAATCTTAGCTTGTAACTTGGTATCAGAGCACTTCCTGCTGATTTGGGTGGTGGCTGTCCAGCGCCCTACCACCCATCACTTCCATCGATTTTCTCCGTCAATTTTTTTGCAGATTGGTGGTGGCTGTCCAGCGCCCTACTACCTATCACTTTCGTCGATTTTTTTGGCAGATTTTCATTGTTTTTGCAAATTTGGTAGTTGTTGTCCAGCGCCCTACTACCTCATCATTTTCGACACTTTTCGTCACCAATTTGTTGTCCATTTTTTATATTGATTGGAGGCTGTCCAGCGCCCTACATCACCATTATTTTCAGCTATTTTACTCATCATTTTTCAAATTTGGTAGCTGCTGCCCAGCGCCCTACTACCGTCTCATTTTCAACGGTTCTCTTCACCGACTTGCTGTCTGTTTCGGCTATTGATCGGAGGCTGATCGGCGCCTTACTTCAGCACCTTTCCTAGCCTTTTTTTTTTCAGCATATTGTGGATCTTGGTAGTTGCTACCCAGCGCCCTATTATCTCACCATTCTCGACGGATTTCTCCATCGACTTGCTGCTCATTTTGCTGATTATACTGTCTAGCGCCCTCTTTCAGCACTTTTTTTAGCTTTTTTGGCGCGAGTTGAGGATTCGGATTGGTGGCTGGTTGGCGCATCTATTCTATCATATCTTCAGCTTTTATCTCTCTTTGTTGGCACTACTGATTGGACGACGGATCACTCAGCACCCACCCAGGTATTGCTTGCGCCCATTTGCACTTCCTTTTTTGCACCTACTTGCTGTCTTTTTGTCACATACTGCTCTTTTCCACCACCCTCTTTCCCTCTCATATTTGTCATTTTGCTGCCTCACACCCTCCACCTTCCTTTTTCCATTTTGTTAGAACCTTTCTACTTATTGGCGTTGCACATTTGTTGTCCATTATTCTACTTTCTCAGCCCCTTATTTTTGATTATTATCAATCTTGATTGGCTGTTTTTGTGCCATTTTTTTGGTGATTTTGGAAGTTAGACTAAATTGGGTGACGACAAACGTCCTCTCCCTCAGGTTTTGTCTCTTCCTGAGTCCCTACTATGGCGACTTCTTCATCAGAAGACCCACCACAGAACTCTTTAGATGATCGTTTTACACATATTGATGCCCGCATGGATCATCTTGAGAGTCGTATTGATCGTGTTCTTTCTAGCCTTGAGACTATCCTACCACGAGGGGATACCACCCCCCCAGACATTCTTCACATCCTGGTAAAGCACCTTCATTTCCTATTTTGAGTACGCCTGCTCCTACTCCATCTCCATCTTCAGGAGGTGCTTGGTAGTACGTTTGGTCTCCTTCATATAATGCTAGTCCTTATGGGTCTCCTTTCGGGTCTTCTGTACCACCACCTGGATTTCCCTCCGCACCACCAGGATTTCCTTCTCCTACTTTTTCAGGTAATCATGAGCCCCATTTTGCTCGTGATTTTCGTGATCGCATCCAGCTTACTACTTATTCCGGTTTGTGGGAACATCTTGGAAAATTGACCTATTTTCTTATGTATCCCAAGACTGACACCCAAAAGTGCAGTTGGCTGCATTACTTTTAGATGGTCGAGCTCAGACTTGGTGACATGTCTATCGCTCTGAGCCTACTCATGAGGGGTTACATATATGGCCTACTTTTCGTCATGGTCTTCGTATGGCTATGATTGACCCACAGTGGTTGGTTCGCCAACGTGATCTATTTTGTAGCCTTCTACCTTTTTACTGATCTTCATCCTACAAAGCTTATTTCACGTTTATTTCCGGTTTTAGAGACTCCTTACGATATGATGTCTCATCTTTTCGGCCTCCTACTCTCTCAGATGCTATCTCCTTGGCTACTACCTTGCAGCATAAGTACCCTGAGTTATCCACTTCTTCTCGTTTTTCTCGCTCTCATTCCATCGCTTCTCCTACTTTGGCTTCTTCTACTACCGTTCCTCCTCGCCCTCCTACACCCCATCCTGCCTTTGTTCGACATTATTCAGCCGCAGAGTTCGCTGAGATTCAGCAGAAGCGCCTCTGTTATCACTGTAAGAGTCCAGATCATCTAGCCCGTGATTGCCGACAGCCTCCTGGTCCTCCTACCGCTGTTTTTTTACCATGAGGCTCTACTCTGATGATTCTGATGTTTATATCCAAATTCTTGATACTCCTGACCCACATTCTGTTGATGAGCCGGCTGACCGCTTCTTGATGATCCTGCTTCCGCATCTTGCCATGCACAGCTTGCTTATGCTACTTGGGTTGGGCGTCTTGGTCCTCGTTCTATTCGTTTACGTGTCCACATTTTGGGACGAGAGTATATTGCTTTGGTGGATACTGGCAGTACACATTCATTTATTAGCAATCACATTTCCACCAGGATTCGTGCTACACCTATTTATGCTACACAGTCTCTCAGTAGGTTGCTAGCTCACATTCTTTTATCAGCTCTCAAATGTTTCAGGGCTTGGACTATAGCATTGGTGACTTCTCTGGACAGGCAGATTTCTATATTATTCCTCTGGAGCACTATGACATTATTCTTGGTGCAGATTGGTTTTCTTCACTTGGTACTGTTGTTGTGGATCTTTCTCGGCAGACACTGTCTCATCATTTACTTTCTGGTTAAATTTTCTTTCCCTCCAAGGCTGAAACCCTCCTGCAGTAGGCGTCTCAAACTCCTTGGCCTTTTTTCCATCTTCGTAATATAGGGCCATCTGCAAAGCCCTATGGAGGGCGAAGGGCCAAAAGGCCGAAGGCTTTCACACAAGCCCTCCACAAAATGAAACGCCTGCAAAACCATCGGTACCTCTCATGTATCCTCATCAGTGCCTCCCTATATTTGTCCGCATATTCCTGTACGGATGCATTGCCTTGCTTGAGACTGGTCCATGCTTGCATCGCCTAGTTTTTCTTGTCCAACAGCACCCAATTCTCTGTAAACATATGCTTGAACTCTTCCCAAGTTGCAAGTACTAGAGTGTCCTTCTCGATTTTGCACCACCAGTGATGTGCAATCTCTTGTAGTCGATATGTGGCCTCAGCAATCTTCTGATCATCATCCTCAATGCCACACATCTAAAAAGCCTTTTCGCACTTTTGTATCCAATTTTCCACCACATCTATATTCCGCATAGCAACTGCTCCAGTGTATTTCGGCGGATTCAAATCTTTGATCGTAGGTAATTTCCACACTCTCAATGGAAGTTCAGCTTCTTTGTCAGTTGTCACAAGTTTCAACGGCTACCATAGTCGTTCCATTGACTCTCTCGGTTCTTGTTTGGATTTGGTCAACTTCAACTGCTCAAGAATTTGTTGTACAACCATCTCCTTTAACAGATTGTAATAGCTTAAATAAGTATTGCATCTGGTTAGTGTGTTGCTTATTGCTTTTATGGAGTTCCATAATCATTTGACTTAACATGTCAAGTGGTTTATATCAATCGGTCCGCCCATGACGAGAGAGTCTTCTCCATTTACAGGAATCTCCAAATTAGCAAGTTTGCTTGGTTTAATGCAAGGAAACAGCAAAGCTAGATTCGTAAAAAATTACATTTTTTCCATGGATTTATGCACTCGCAAAATGCATTATCGGCAAACTGTGCAATTCGGCAAAAAGCAACCAAAAATTGCAATTCATAACCTATTACAATTTTTAAGCATTGTCCGACTCAATTGCTTTAAAAAATCAAAGCCCAATACGATTGCAAAATCTTTTTTGCAAAATAAAGAGAATAATAAAAAAACATCTTACTAAGCGTCCCCCCCCCCCCCCTTTTCATTCAAGATTTTAAATTTCTAATCTTGGCTCTGACACAACTTTCAAGACCTACACAAGGGATCAAAAACCGACATGGAAGCAGTCTAACTGATCATGCCAACCTCCCCTGCATGTCTACTGCAATGTTTACATATCCGGTTCGAACCGGCGGTTTGAACCAGCCGATTTGATGGTATGAACTACGTTCGAATCAGATAGGCCAGGTTCGGAACCGTCGAACTGGGTTTAGGGTTTTTATTGAAATTTTATTCTATTTAAGGATAATCATGATTCACATTAAATAAACTCAGTAATAACTTAGTATCAAGCTAAGTTGGGGTCTAGGAATGTCTGTATTACGTAAAGATGTAAAGCTAGCATTATCATTGAATCATTGATGGTATTGTAGACAATGGACATTGGATAGGTCATAGTACATCCATCTTGAATAAATTCTCCAGAGAATCGAGATCTAAAATGTCCGGACTCCCATCACCCTTTTTGTTTAAATCCATAATTGCCCCAGATTTGTGACATGTCAAGTCACAAGTGAAAAGTGAAGAATCGAGATCTCTCAACCTCTGGACTCTGAATATTAGATAAGCATATGTTATGGAATAGAATTGAAGGTTGAGGGCTCTCGTCAGAAATTTACAAATCACAAAACACATACCATCTCTCCC
>CM055096.1:20612159-20757526 GCA_029204225.1 Diphasiastrum complanatum | reverse complement strand
TACAAGGTAGCATTATAAGTTGTCTACCCGTTATTGTGGACCTTTCAGGATTGTACGTAGAATTGGTTCTTTGGCGTACGAACTCGATCTTCAAGGAAAATCGACTGCACACCCAGTATTTCATGTAAGTCGTTTGAAACTAAGTTTACATGATGGTGATACAGTTGGATCAGATAAAGATTTATCCCATTTGGAAGATAATTTGTCGCCTAGTGTACCTTTCGAACCTGAGAAAGTGCTCAGAACCAGAGATAAACAATTGAGAAATCGTTCTATCTCTGAGTGCTTAATTCGGTGGAAGGGTCGTACTAAGGATAATGATTCGTGGGAGAGAGTTGAGAGCATAAAGAAGAATTTCTCGAATTTTAGTTTCTAAGGATAGAAACAGTTTAAGGAGGGAAGAATGTTATGTCCATGACTAGTACATAGGATACAATATAATCCTAGTCTTGGATACACGGTACTCTAGTGAAACAAGCTGTTAGTTATGCCACATCATACTGGACGTGACCCGAAAGTAACTAATATTTTTGTGAGGCCCAGAAAACACTATATGGAGTCTAGACAAGGTATGAGACAGTGTATGCATGTGTAAAGTTATCAATAGCAATTATATGAATAGTTGATCCATGCATAGGACTCTATTCTAGGTGAATCTATGTATAGGGAACATAGGGCTATGCATGGCTATGTGCCCAGAATGCTTTTGGCTCTATATAAGTGGTCCAAACTCGTCCTACTCCTCATCATGGTTCTTGATTCATTGTCAGGCTCTCACTCTACATTCATGCTTCTTGTTCCTTGGCTTGGGGGTGAGGCTTCTAGAGATTGATTGGATGCTTCTACTTGGTTGGGTGGTTTCCCCACAACGTGTTATAATCCTTTTGTGTTTAGGATTTGTAAGCAGGATCTAAGGAGCTTCCCTTATATAGTGTGCCTCGGCAAGGTCCATAGCCATGGCGGGCCTAACATAGCCTAGGGACCCTATCAACAGGATAGGGCTCCACGTTGGGTCCCGATGTGCAGTCAGCCACGTCAGTGCCACGTGGCTGACACTTGGCAGTATGCATGCTACCAGGCCTCACATTGGGCTAGGAGGGGCTTGCTCCATATCAAGGAGTAGGCAAGGTTGGGTGGATCAGTTAGTGTTTGCCCTACTGTGGTGTTAGGATCTATTACACAGCGGAACGCGATCCGAGAGGAATCCGTTCCGGATCGTGGATGTTCCGGGACCAGAAACTTTGTCCAGGAACTCTGTCTCATGGATTTGTGCGTGTGCCATAAAACGAATTGGGAATGTTACGGATCAGGCATGCAATTGCTGTTTAGCTAAAGAAGAGTTGCAAGTCTGTCGGACTATTTTGTAGAACATAGATGTGGTAGCATCTAACTTTCTAAAAGAATTTCCTCACTAGTTGTACTGTTTGGAGCTTTGATCTTGAAGATCATTTGATGCTTTTGATGCTTAGAGGTTGGTGCTTGAAGATTTTGAAAGTTTTTGGAGTTTTTGAAGTTTTTGCTTTTAAAAGTTTTTGAAGTCGTGCAATTTTTTTTAAAAATAAAGTTTGGTTCGCGACCACTTCGAGCCATGGACTTAGGTGGGCGTGCGGGTGCGCGGGTCCTCAACAATTTTCTTACATGTCACTAACATCAAAAAAATTAAAAAAATTTAAAACATGTCATACTAATCTTTATTCTTTTATAAGTTCTAAGATAATCTCGTAAAGTTACTTAAATTTAATGTCTTATTATTTTAAAAATTGTCTTCTAAAATAAAAACATTAAATGTCTTGTCTCACTTTCACTTGTCCTTAAAAGAATGAGACAAGACATTTAAATTGTTATATTTTGTAAATAAATTCTCACCCTTTTTTTTTAAAACTAAAGTAATGATTTTTTTTTGCACACAATTACATTTTGACACCTTGCAGGCCGTGGGCACAAAAAAATTTGCATTTTGTAACCTTGCAAGCCATCAGAGTACGATGACATTAAAAAATAATTTTTTTTGCCACGCGTGGCAAAAATTGCCGTGGCAGTGCCACGCAAACTTGAATCCAACAAATGCTTTAAATAGAGCGTTTTTGAACGCATTTCTTCACTAGTTTTTTGCATAGTGTTTCTTTGTTATTGCTTTCATTGTGTTAGTGTATTACTTCCATTGTGTTAGTGATTAAGCTCTCTCTCTCTCTCTCTCTCTCTCTCTCTCTCTCTCTCTCTCTCTCTCTCTCTCTCTCTCACACACACACACACACACACACACACACACACACACACACACACACACATTTTTAAGCTCTCTCTTTGTCAAGCTCTTTCCATTTGTTAAGCTTTCATCTCTCTCTCTCTCTCTCTCTCTCTCTCTCTCTCTCTCTCTCTCACACACACACACACACACTTTGAAGTTTTACTTTTCTTAAGCTCTCTCTTTCTCAAGCTTTCTCTTTTTCTCAAGCTCTTTTTTTTTTCTTTTCTTTGTTAAGCTTTTATCTCTCTCTTTTCTCCCTCTTTACACACACAATGTCTTCTAGTGGTAGTGGTTTTAGGAGAAGACCAAGATCACTTTTAGTCTTTCTAGTGGTAGTGGTAGTGGTAGTTTTCGCACTTTTTAGTGTCGATGTGCTCCAGGTAGATATGAGCTTCTCTCTCACGAAGTGTTGTGCAACCTCGATGTGTTTGCTCCTTGCATGAAATATTGGATTATTGGCAAGGGCTTGTGTTGAAATATTGTCACACATGATCATAGGTAGATCATCTTCCTTGATTATTTTTAGCTCCACTAGCAACCTCTTGATCCAAAGCACTTATTTTGTTGTAGTAGTAAGTGCCTTATATTCAGCTTCACAAGATGAGAGTGATATAGTATCTTGCTTTTTGGAAAGCCAAGATATCAAATTTCCTCCAAGGTATATGACATATGCACTTGTAGATTTCCGATCTATTTTATCACTTGCAAAATCCGAGTCAGAATAGTCAATTATGAAAAGATCTTCACTTTTATATAACAAACCAACTGTACAATGACTTGTTGTGAAATTGCACCTACGACGAGCCTTATTGAGATTGAGTAGGTCATTAGGAACTTTGTTGGTGAATAAGCGTTGTATTCATCCTTGTCGCACTTCAGCAAAGTGCAATATCTATAGTAGGTACCTATCTGAAACTCAACGAATTCAACGACCAACTTATCAACCTATCTGAATCTATAATCAACCTGATCTAAAGCACAAGATAACAACAAAAAGGTAAGATCCACACTTCTTGGCTATTCTTGTTTGTTCAATCATCTTTTGTATTCTCATTATTATTATTTTTCTTTGAAAACCTCATCAAAATTTGTCATATAGCTCTAAATACTAGTAATTCAATGTACATTCTTATGCTTCAAAATGACTTATAACCTTGGAAAAAACTTACAGTCCATTTTTGTGGGCTGTTTGCCATATAATTGTCCTCCTCTTATCTTCACAATTGAAAGCCAAGGGCTTTACACGCGTACAACGCCTTGTGTCAAAAAGCCAATGGGTTATGGATGGCTTGACCAAAATATGTCTACAAGAATTGCAATGATTTTTGCATCCATAAAGCTGGTGCCTAGTCTGGATGTCAAAGCCCTTGGGCTCTAGCCTCACTCAAGGTCCCTCGCATTCAAAAAGTGCTCCGAGCGAGGGCTACACATATTCTGATATATAAGTAGATAGAACAACTAAATCACAACTTTATTGATAACTCTTTTTTTCTTGTTCCTTCTAATTGGGCTATTCATTGCAGAAAAGAAGTGGTTGATTAATTACTAGTTCCAACATGTCCTATATTGCAAGCTTAATGCTTGGTAGCTTCATCTACCTTCTCTGCCACCACCTCTTCCGCGAGACTCTTCTCATCCTAGAGACTTTGATTTGCATGGGTGAGGGATTGCAGGTCTCTTCTCTAGCCTCTCAAACAATTTATGCTATGTGAAACACTCACTACTAAAGGAGGAAAACATGCAAATCACATGCACAAACTTACATCCACATTAGCATTCGTGCATTGTATAGATGACAATATACTAACTTGCTATCACTTCTTTGAACGTGTCGACTTAGTCATGATAAAGAGCAAAACCAATCATGCATTGTATAGACTACAAAATACTGACTCACTATCACTTGTATGAACATGTCGATTTATTAGCACATTTTTGGGGGGAAATGAGGACATGAAGTTGGTGTTTGAAAGTGGGATAAACCCAATTTTCTTTTTGAGGCCATTCATTTTGGAAGTAGTATTTCTTCATTTACCTTATCACTCATCCCATGGTATTGTGCAAATGAAAGATGAAATTAGAATCTAGTGGTAGATGGCTTTATGGCAAGGTTATCTGAGATACATATAAGCATCCCATCTTTGTTGCAAGGATGATAATGTGTTATTCTTTGCTACAAGTTTATGTGTGCCAGAACATGGTTGGCAGAATAAGTACATACGTTTAGTATTGGTGCTTTGATTAGAAAGCACACAAATCAAATATGCACACCCCAAGTACTTGCTTTGATCCAAATTTAAGCCTTCACCCTAGACTTGACGTGGATGCCACTTGCATTGGTTTTGCATCTCAACACTTAAAAACTAACACTCAAATATCTCTTCTCTTTCATTAGCCAAAATATATATATATATATATATATATATATATATATATATATATACACATATACATATATGTTCAAACAACTAATGCAATTGAACTTGAAGCAAAACAACCTGCCTGAGTCATTAAACTACAATGAAATGTTGCATACAAATACCAAGCTTGATGCATACAAATGATACCAAATGATATAATTGGATACAAATTCAAAGGAGAATGACTTAAGCATGATGAGCTTGAGGTTACAAAATCCAAAAACAAATGCAAATTGTCTCTTGCAGCATCCCATGCATGAAGTATCTTCCAAGTGTTATAATCTCACAAAATTTCAATTCAAAACCTTTACCAATTGATGCCATAACACTATAAAATAGCTCTAGTTTGATTGTCATATCTACTCAAAGCCTTTTTCCTCAAATACATTGTAAATTACGATCTCAAGATATCGAGTATACACGTTTCACAATCATGTACTTTGTAGAAAGAGTAATGAGACAGACCATCTCCTTAGAGGATGCATGCCACATAGAGGTGGTGCCATTGGTCTTGCAACCCATGTGGAACATTGAAAGAATTTGATACGGGGTCGGTATGTTTATCAAAATAGTTGAAACCGGCTATGCCGAAGACAAAGACCCAATTCACTCAATTGGGTTCTCACCAAAAACACTTTGCTCAGTAATAAATAACTGGGCTAAAATGGATATAGAGAATTCTACACTATAAATGCAGAGAAATCAGACAATGCACTATGAACATGGTAAGTAGGATCAAGCCAAGAGTTTTATCGGCTATGTTACATTTTTCTGTATTACTTACAGAAGCTAGTTAGTATATTCAAATTCAAAGGCTTGACCTTGCTACTTCAGACAATGGAGACCGAGATTGAGACCCAGTAGAATCAATCCCAGAGGGAGTTTGATCTCCCCTTATGTCCTCAATCATCTTGACTACCTGACTCATCTTAGGACGCTGCTCAGGAGAGTGAGAAACACATACCATGGCAAATTGAAGCATGGCCACCATTTCTTCTTCAATGTTCTTGTACCTCATCAATTCAAAATCAAACACCTCTGCAGTCCATTCTTCTCTGACAACTGACTGAACCCACTGTGGTAAATCAATGCCATCATCTTGAGCTTGTGACTGAGCAGGTGCTTTGCCTGTCAAAATTTCTAAAAGAACAATGCCAAAACTATACACATCTGCTCTCTGAGAAATTTTCCTGGAGTCATTCTGCTCTGGTGCTCTGTAGCCTGCCCGCAGAGGAGTTGATTTTGTATTCATAAGCAAGGCAAGACCAAAATCTGATATACGGGGATTTCCATCTTTGTCCACTAAAACATTTGATGACTTGATATTTCCGTGAGCCATTTTATGTGATCCAAACGTGTCATGTATGTAGGTCAGCCCACGAGCAGCCCCTAGAGCAAGTTTAACCCGAGTTGTCCAATCAACTGGTGTGCGACCAGGACCTCTATTTCCTGCAAAAGGGTCATCATGAGTTAGGCTTTCTACAAAATGAAGAATACTGCCCAAGGATAGAGCTGCCTATGTTTTTTACTATCAATATGACAGTTCCCAACAAGAGTGATAAAAGAACTTAAAATCAGCTAACAATAGCCTCATACTATGGTGGTGCACTCAGCTATGTTATTTGAGTTTGTCAAATCCTTGAGATATTAACTAAAGAAACACAAAGTATGTCTATTAATTTAAAGCATTCTAAGTCCCAATTTAGTGCAATCTGTATACACAAGCTTGTCACAAACACAACTATCTCACGATTTGGAATAGATGAGAGAATTGAAAAGGACTTGAAGAATCTTAACAGTAGCACTGACAACATGAACTCTGAATGACCAGAAACCGAGAAAAACCAATGTTTGAAGCATAGAATAACTGATCATGGTGGAACAAAACTTCCTTCAATTATTCATTGAAAACCGATCATAACTAGACGTGCTCATGCTAAACCAATTCATCCAAGCACCAAAATGGGAATCTTAACATATGAAAAATGAAAACCAGGAGATGAACTAGTACTTGCTCACCATGTAAAAGAGAGTATAAGCTTCCATTGGGCATGTAGTCATAAACCAAAAGTTTTTCCTCCTTGGCATAGCAATAGGCCTGTAGCCACACCAAATTAGGGTGCGTCAAGTTTCCAATAAGCTCCATGTGTTGTTCAAACTCCTTTCTCCCTGATATACTTACATCTTTCAACCTTTTCACAGCCACACTAAGTCCGCTTTCAAGTACAGCTTTGTAAGCAGTTCCAAAACTGCCCTTTCCAAGCATTTCTGCAGAAGCTCGCAAAAGGTCCTCTAATTCAAAGGGATGGTCTATGCCGTCAAACAAAACTAGCCTACTTCTTTCTGCTTCTGGGACTTGCAGAGAGTACTGACCTCCTTGCTCTTCAGGTCTCCTTGTTGAAGGTTTTCTCACAGTATTTCTTTTCCAGTAATAAAGTAGAAACAAAAGAGTCATAATTATTATCGCAGCCGCATCTCCGAGAACTATGGCCACGATTGCTCCTTTGCTCAGCCTACTGCCAGAACCTTTGTTGGAGATTGGCACAGACTTTGGAGTAGACGAAATAGGCGATGGACTCGATGCTGAAGGAACAGAAGTTGGGCTTGATATGCAAGGAGACAAGGGGCGCCCACAAAGATGACTATTACCTTCAAACGAAGAACTACCAAATCGTTCTAAACTAGACGGAATGTTTCCACTCAGTTGATTGCCAGATACATTGAAATCCTGCAATGTTGTCAGGTTTATAGGTGGTATACTGCCAGAAAACATGTTATTTTCAAGCCTCAAACTCAATAGGTGCCCGAAATGTTGGAATGATGCTGGTATCTCGCCACTTAGATTGTTATTAGATAGATCGAGATTCAAAAGTCTACCTAAAGAAGATGTTGAGTTGGGTAGTCCTCCTGAAAACTGATTTTGGCTTAAGTACAAGAACTTAAGGTTCTGCCAATTGGACACGTCTGGTAGACTATCGTTCAAGGAGTTGCCTGTTAAATCAAGAATTCTCAGCTGGTCTAATGAACTTAGAACATGAGCAGAACCATGAAGTTCCAGATTTGCAAGTGTGAGATGAATAACACGGCTTCTCCGGCACGTCACTCCTTTCCAAAAATGTTTGCAAGGATCTCCCACACCCCAGGATCCCAGTTGCTTACCAACATCAACAGTATCTTTGAAATCTATCAAAGTCTGGGTATCATTGTTGATCAAAGAATGGCAACAAGAAAGTAGAATTAACAACAAGGAAAGACATAATGTCTGAATGGCCAATCTGTTTTGAGTCATGTCCTCATGTCTCATGAGATCTGTAGTGAAGTTAAGAACCTTGAGGACCTTCATCTTTACTAGGATCAACCCAAAACGGTAAATGTCAGTGTATCCAGATAAAAATTGTCAAATGGAAAATAAGACTGTCAAGGTCCTTGCACTTATTTCTGTTACTTCAACAACACTTTGAGACCAATAACCTTGAACTTGCAATTCACATGTTACACAACAAATTTATGTGCAGAGAGGTTCCAAAGATGATCTTCCAATTATTGTGTCCAATGTCAAGTCGTGAACTTATCTGCAGAGAAAGACAATCTACAGGAGTCATGCCAAAGGGTAAGTAGACATCTACCAGCATAATTTGATATAGTTGTAGCAAGAATACTTTTTTTTATATTAATAGAATTACCGAGGAAACAATCTTCACCAAGAGAATAAAATGACAAAGTTACATCACATCTTGCAAAACTTTTTCCTCTGAAAATCAGATGGCCACTTGATTTCATAAAATAGTTCAGTGGAATAAAAAAAACTGCTCTAATAATTTCCACTACACATTGAAGATTTACAGTAGTCTAAATCGTTCCTACAATATATAGCAGCTTATGAAGTAATTGAGGATTTAATGGAGGAAGAACTAAGAAATTTGTAGACTTTCATATCTTAAAATGCGGACCAAACTTATATTCATGAGACCTGAAAAACTAGATGGAGTCAGAAACCCTACGTTCAACAAGAAACTTATCAAGATTCATTGGAAAAATGAGCTTGAGTTTGTGAAAGAGGTTAAATGTATAGGCGAAAGGGATGTGACAATGCAAAGCAAAGAAATAAAAGCTCAAATTCATATATGATTGATAAATATTTAGCTCTTTATGATCATTAAAACCCAAATGCTATAATACCCAGTCCAAGAAGCCATTCCTTTTATAGGTGGTGGTTGTTCCACAACGTCCCAAGGATACAACGAAAAAAGCTCAAAAATAAATCTAATTAGCCTATTTTGCTTTTTTTATTCACTATTTTCTAGATGTCAGCAAGCTCAGTAACTATACAGGACAATATCCAACATAATGGTTTGTCCATTGCCGAAAAGGATTTCTTTGATGAACTTCCACAAGAGAAAAGTACAAAAACCTATTGAGACTTGAGGATTAGTTAGCTTCACACAAGCCATGAAGGAAAATTCTTTTCAGAATGCACGTTCAAACCACATGTATGATATTGAGACCCTTGCCAGTAGCAAGAGTAATCACAAGCAATGATAATGCTCTAGTGATCGTGGAACTGATGTTTCATTCTGGATTGCTTTCGAGATTCCAACACCCATCATTTGCAATTGCAATTCACATTGGCATATTGCTTGTTATCATGGATAGATACCTATTGTTATATTAAAGGGAATGATACAAAATTGGACTAAAACTTGGTGGAGTTTCAATCTTAGGCATAAAATGTAAGGCAACCACAAGCAAGTCACACAAGGCTTTTCAATAATCCAATCTAACACAAAAGCAAAATGAGTGAAAATGTAAGGCAACCACAAGCAAGTCACACAAGGCTTTTCAATAATCCAATCTAACGCAAAAGCAAAATGAGTGAAAATGAAGGTATTTACTACTTTTGTGTAGGTGAATAACGTAGGGGGTCTAGCAAGAAGAAGATGCATCGAATGTAGACGCATTTAGAGGACGACGACACTCTTTCAGCTAAGGACCTAGAGGTAGTTATGTTGGGAAGTGATGATACGTTTGAGACTACCGGAAGGTCTCAGTAGGTGATGATTATCACGGTTATCCTTGGGTGCCACATTGCTATCTTTTTGTCAAAGAAAATAAGGATACGAGGGAAACTGGAAGATCGAGAGGTTGTAGTACTTTTTGACACCTAAGCAACTAAAGATATCTACTATTTCCTCAACAAATATATTGTGGAAATGCCACATGACAAGGGTTTCGAGGTTTGGGACCAAAACATAGTCTTGTTGCTCCTTACCATCCAAACATTTAATAAAGGCCTTGAATTTAAGATTAGCAACTGGCACACTTTCATGTTGTTCTTGGTACGTTGGTATGCAGCTAGAGGTTTTGTCCCATACATTGACAGGTGAGAGGAATTTGCCTAATGGCCCTCATGTTTTGTCTTTGCAAATAAAGAGACAAAGTCTTGCATATTTGTACTTGTGTTTTTTAAATGTGAATGACATTGTGAATGAATCTTGTAATTCAAGTTTTGAAAATGTAGATAGGCAAGTGCATAGGAATGTGTTGCAATCTACATTAGTTAATTCAGATAGGCAAAAACATTCTCCTGCATTAAAAATCTTCAAAGATAGCATCCACATCTGCATTAAATTCTAGTGAGCTTTAGGCTCTAGATGAGACTTTTAGGCAGGAGCTTAGGTCAAGTCTCATTCGGGATGACCTAGCTGTTGCAAAACTGTGGGGACAGGCAGCGGAAGCTTGAGCGTTGGCATGTAGGAACGGAAGCGCAACAGTTGGCAGCAGAAATATTCATGATGAATAATTCATACAAATGCGCAATAGAACAAAACAGTAGTGAGACATGAATTGCACTCTGATTAATATCAAACGTGGGTACAATGGCTTGAAGTGATAACTTCAGCTTGGTTGAGCATGATAACGCTGGCTACAGAAAACTCTAATTGATCTGATTAACTTGATTAACTTTTTCTTGTTTAGTTATTCTACTAATCAACGAGTAGATTATTTATTACATGTGTCTTGCTTGATCTTCTGGTATCGACATCTCCTGCCCAATCTGCATCTGTGTAAGCTTCAAGAATGTTGGCAGATTTGCTACCTCCATAGCAGATGCTGAGGTGTTTTGTTGCTTGGATGGACTTCATGAACTTCGTTAGTGCTTTCCAATGGGGTTGGATTCGACGTGAACTGATTGAGTATGCAAGGTCTGGTCGTGTGCAGATCATTGTGTACATCAGTGAGCCGATGTTGGAGTGAAACGGGTATCGCTTCATTTCCTCCTTTTCTGCCTCAGTTTGAGGAGACTGCTCCTTCGATAGCTTAAGCTCAGGGTCGAGTGGAAAGTAACTTGGTTTGCAGTTGGCCATTCCATACTTTTCCAACACGTTGGTGAGATATCGTTGTTGACTGATAAAAATCAGTCTGCTGGGTCGATTTGGATTCCAAGACAATAGTGGGCTGGACCCATGTCAATCATCTTGTACTCTTGGGCCAACATGCATGTCGTTTCCTTCATCAGATTCAGATCGTTACTGAATATTAGGGTATCATCTACATAGAGAGTGATGATGATGAAATTTGATACAGACTTGAAATAGACATTCGAGTCTGCCGAGTTTGGAATGAAACCATTCTCGATTAGAAATGCGTTGATTTTCTGGAACCAGGCTCTGGGTGACTGTTTCAGCCCGTAGAGAGCCTTGTGGATTTTGCATACAAGGTGCTGTTGCTTGTCGTTGAGTTCGTATCCCTCTGTCTGTGACATATAGATTTCCTCTTCGATAGTTCCGTTGAGGAAAGCGGTCTGGACATCCATCTGGTGGACTTCAAGGTTTGTTGTGGCTGCAAAGGAGAGGAGTAGGCGGATCGAAGCATGTTTGACAACTGGGCTGAAGGTTTCAGAATAGTCCAAATCTGGAATCTGGGGAAAGCCTTTGGCGACTAGCCAGGCCTTGTAGCGATTTAGCCTTCCTTCAGCGTCGTACTTTGCCTTGAATATCCATTTGCATGGAATTGGGTTCGGTCCTTTGGCAGTTCAATGACTGTCCATGTTTGATTCTCTATTAGAGAATCAAATTCGGTGTCCATCAATGCTTTCCACTAGTCCACATCAGGAGTAGACATAGCCTCAGAAACGGTGGTTGGTTCTTGCACAAAGTAGCAGGCTGGATCATCCATAAATCTGGATGGAGGCTTTCTCGACCAATTTGACCTTCTAGGTGGCGCTTCGGTCTTCTGATGTGGATTGACTCGTTGAGGTTCTGACTCATTGTCGGAGTCAGAGTCGCTTTTCTATAGTTGAATCCCTGGATCGGAATTTAGGTGTTCGATCCTTGGGTCGGATTTTTTCGTAGCTTTCCCCTTGTGGTCGATGAACTGGTCTTCCACAAAAATGATATCTCTACTGGTGAATGCCTTCTCGGTATCCAGATTGTAGAGCTTGTATGCCTTGTGATCTGGTAAATAGTTGATGAAAATCGTCTTTCTGCTTTTGTCGTCCAGCTTCTTTCTTAGATCTTCAGGGATCTGAGCGTAAGATATGCATCCGAACACTCGAATATGTTTGAGTGATGTTTCGATCCTGTCCATACCTCATAAGGTGTTTGGCCATTCAGGGCCTTTGTCATGGATCGATTTTGAAGATAGGCTGCTATAGTAACAGCTTCTGCCCAGGACTTCTTTGGAAGAGAGGCATGGGCCAGCATGCTCTTGGAACTTTCGATGAGTGTCCGATTCTTCCTTTTAGCTACACCATTGGACTAAGGTGAGTAGCTTGTCGTGTATTGTTGATGTATGGCCCTGGCCTTGTAGAACTCCTTTGAATTCTGTGGAGATATACTCTCCCCATCCATATGTGCGTAGAGCTTTAATCTTCCTTTGGGTCTGATTTTCAGCAGACGCCTTGAACTGCTTGAAGAACTTGAATGCTTCGGATTTGTTCTTCAGAAAGTAAGTAGCAGTCCTTCATGAGAAGTCATCCCTGAAGGTTAGGAAATAGAGAGCTCCCCCTGTCGAAGTAGTCTACATCGGGCCACAAATGTCACTATGTACAAGGTCTAGCAAGCCCTTGGAAGTATGAACTGAGTCTGAAATGAAAGGGCTTCTAACATGCTTGCTGATAATACAGCTTTCGCATGGAGAAGTTGGTTTGCTGACAGACGACAGATCTTGTACTAAACTCTGAGTTGACATTTGCTGAATACTATTGAAGTTGAGATGGCCAAGTCTGAAAGGCCAAAGCATATCAGTTGATTCAGAAGTGTCTGTGTCAAGAGCTTGACTGTTAGAAGAGTAGCAGTGGCTGAGTTTGTACAGATAGCCGCTTCTTCTTCCGAAGGCTAGAACCTTTTGAGATTTGTCAAGAATGGTGCAGCCTTCTGTATCGAATTCGACCCTCCGACCTAAATCAGTGATTCTGCTAATTGAGAGCAGATTCTTGGTCAGATTTGGAACGTGGAGATCATTGGATAGTAACTTGACTTCACCTCTCTGAAATTCGACTCTGATTGTTCCTTCATCTTCGATTGAATGAGATGAGTTGTCTCCAAGTTGCACAACTCGAGTGTGGGTGAATGACTTTTAGTCCTTGAACCAGTCGCGATGGTGAGTCATGTGTTGAGTTGCTCCGGAATCTAGATACCAGGAATCGATATCCTGTTGTTCTCCGACTTTGGTCATGAACGCTACCTCATCTTCGTCTTGTTGCTGAATTGAGTGACTAGTTGTCACACTATGCTTGTTGTTGGAACTGCTTCTTCTTTTAGTTGTTGTACTTCAAAGTTCGGCAGTCCTTGATTTCGTGGCCAATCCTCTTACAGTATCTGCAAAATAGTTTCTGCACTGGTTGGAACGATGAAGAGGTTGAATTCGATCCTGAACCAGAATTTGGTCTAGACTGCATGTTGCTCTTCTTGTCAGTATATCTTGACTTTGTAGATCTCTTGGATATAAACTTCTAATTTTTTGAATATAGAGCTTAAGGATCCGATCTAATCAAGCCTCCTATGATAACCAGCATCCCATACTACTGGTGATCACACTCGGCTCTCACTAGCACCACGATTGCTTGTCTTAAATTTTTTCAACTAACTCAAGCATCTTACTCATAGAGTTAGAAATCAATTGTACTAGGCGCTTTGAGGAATTCCCACCGTAACAAGACTAGTAGGCCTAAAACCATATCGGGCCACCAAAAGTTACATAGGATCATCTCATAGGTCCAATCCACAACCGGATGACTAGCACCAGTACTATCATAACATGAATGCAAAATTTTCCCTACATAGCCTTTTACTACCTGCAATGGGGAGTTTGCCATTTCCTTTAACTATACCATCTGCTATGGTGTACTTCAGGCAAGTGTGAGCAAAGAGATTAGAGCTCTCCTTCTGAGACTCTACTTGGCGTATACAAACCCGCACCACACAAATAATGTCTCCATACTTTCAAAGCATGGACAATGGCATACAACTCTTCTGAACAGCTTCTCGCTCACAAAGGCCACTGGCCTACCCTCTTGCATCAAAACTGTCCCAATGATGACATCACTCGCATTTGTTATTATGACAAATGGTTTATGATACTATCTTTAATGTGACAAAGTCCGCCACAGCTTGTTTCGAAGCGTTGAAACTTCACTGCTGAACTTTCGTCCACTTATTATTCTATAGCATATCGGTCAAAGGTGCAGCCATGTGTGAACAACCCTTCACACCTTGCAATAAAACCCAAGCAATCCAAGAGAGCCTCTCAATACCATCAAGTCTGTAGGTACAGGCCACAGAAGGAGAACAACTTTCCTTGGATTCGGTTTTATGCCTTCAGCTAACACGATAACACCCAAATACACTATCTTTTATTATCATTAGCAAACAAGGTTTTATCCCTCAGGGTTGACAAACAGTTCTAAGGTGAGTTACATGCAATACGTCACCACAACTGTAAACCAAAACGTCATCCATAAATGGTCTGAGTACATCGTTCATCAACATCATACATGTTGTTGGAGCATTGGTCAATCAAAAGGCATAACAGAAAGTCAAAGTGACCGATACAAGCTCTGAAGGCAGTCTTATGCACATGCACTTCCCGAACTTAGAGTTAATGATTTCCATTTTTTTAAACAACTTCGCTAAAACAGAAGCACCGTATAATATCAGATCATCAATATGTCGAATAGGATATCAATGCTTGACAAACTCCTTGTTGGGGCATCCCATACCGTCCATTGCCCCTGGGGAGTTTAAGTATCGATAAGCCCACACACATATGCCATGACCCATCTGTTGGTCTAGGTTCCTAAGTAAGTCAACTTGTTCTTGCCATATGCTACTTTTGGAACCAGCAGTAAACATATCAAACAATAACAAAAACACATATACAACGAACCCCACATTCTAAGCTGCCATGATCAAAGGTCCTAGAGACACATCGGGCTCACCTCAAAGTGAATGGATTCTACCATCGCGCTGGAACTCGCACACATGAGTAACCTTAAGCGATGTAGAGTTTCAGTACTACATGCCAACATATCCCAAGTACCACATCAAAACATGCCAAACACATTATCTTTATATCCAACTTCTTAACCTAACTTTGAATGGTTAATGGCATATCCACAATCGTGAAACCTCCCCCAACTGTACCCTTTCCATCAGCCTTCACGACTGTGTACTAGTACAAGGATGATTGCATGCTCACAGTCAACCTTTCAATCAAAGTCAAGTACGTTATGAGAGGACCTAGTGTCAAGCAAAACACACATTCATACCACACAATTGTCCAGTCATAACAATCAAGAAGTACCTGGAAATTGATACATGTGTTGCATTGCTTTAAACAATTGTGGCAAAAGAAATAACATCAACCTTACCTGATCATCGACACTTTCACAAGGTAAAGAATACTTCCCTGGAGTTCATCCTACTCCAAATCTTCAATAGCCATAGGTGCTCGTGCCTGCTTCACTAGAAAATTGCATGAAGTCCGCAATGGATTCCGTGGACATTCCTTCCACATGCATCCTACCAAGTAACAAAAGCAAAACTTTCTCATTTGGAACACTCTTGGTCATGCAGCAATAGCAACAAAGATCGTTGGCCCCTTCTGAACATCGGATTGCCCATACAATCGTTGTCCCTAGAAGCTACAACTACTTGTTGCACTGAAGGACCGCACTGAAGGACGTTGATCTCTTTGGACATTAGACCGCCCATACAATCTTTTGTCCTCGGAAGCCCCTGCTCCTCCTTTCAGGTCACTTGAAACTTGCCTGTGCAAAAATTGAATCTTAAACCTTTGAGCCTCTGTTTACCCCAAGACCTAAAAAACCGCCTGAACCTTATTACCGTATTTCAAACACAGTTCTATCTGAACTGCTCCTTGGAGGGTACAAGTTTGCTTCTTTACAGTGAAAAGTTATGAGACTTCCATGCAAGCCCTCCACAAAATGAAACACTTGAACAATCATACCGCTTTCGGTTCTTGTGAGGATCTTGATGTCTTCAACTGTTCAAGGATTTGTTGAAATATGGCCTCCATAGCATCCACCTTAGTTGTCACTTCTTCAACCCTGGTTAATCTGGTGCTAGTACCCTCCTGTGGATCCATAATTATGGCTTTCCAAACCTGCCAACCCAAGTTGAGGTCTAAAATGAGAGTAATCAGGTGTTTCTCGCTCACAAAACCCTGTTTTGAAGCATGCACCAGGTCTGTCCTGGCTGGAACAGCCTTTAATAGCCCTTGTTTCCCTTGCAAATCCATCAAATTCACAGAAATCAAGTATCCTTACACCATGCCACAGCAGTACACAGCCAATCACAGGTTAATAGGGTGATTTTGGCGACAATTTGAGGTCAAGATCGAAGCCTCATTGCTCCCAGCTGTCAGCGCTGGTCCTGCAGCCTTCAAACCAGATTTTTGGGGCCCAAATTGTCAGATTTTCCAACTTGATTAATGCCCAAATCCTTCTACAGTGCAGCGCTGGCCTACAGCCTTGTTTTGGCTCCAATTTGTGATGAATTTCGAGTCTTCTGTGTCCTTCAATCAGCGCTGGGCCTGTGGCCTTCAATCCTCAAATTCTTTGGCAGCCCTCTTCTCAGCAACCTTTGCTCTAATACCAAAGACTCCAAATCTGAAACTTCACTTAAAACCTAGCTTATCCCGTGCGTAGCAATCAGCAATGTCGATCCTTGTCGATTTCCTTGCATGTACAAACATCAAAGCACATGAAACATGGTGGAGCTGGCTGCGTTGTCTCCTCCCAACCTTTGCTGCATAGATTATGATGAGGAATGCCTCTCTCTAGGCTCACTTATGCACAATCCTCAAGCACCCCTTAACCCTGACCTTTCCTAACGTCGACACATGGCCAATTCCATGCACAGTCGACACTTGCCACTTGGCAGTACCCTGATACATAGGCATGTGTCATGTTTGACCGGTCAACCCTGACATGTGTCACTCATTCACTAGACCAAGTGTCCCAGTGAGCATACGACAAGTGTCCCACTGACTAGTCAACTCTCCTACTTTTTAGGAGGTCAGTCTAGCCACTCCTAATAAGTGACCCAGTACCCCATGCCAAAGCTAAGCACGACTCTCTGAGGTCCAATGCCAACCTTACAGTGGTCACCACAGGCCGGTGACTTAGCCATTTCAGTAATTACAATAACTACAAAACGTACATGTGTCTCTGAAAACTGTAAATAACCGAGACAGGGAGTAAAGGCTCTAACAGAAAGGAATTGTAGAACGTTTTGTAGGAAAATGTTTACCTATTTTCTCACCCACCAGTTAGACGTTTTTCAATTTTTTTTTCCTTCAAGGTGTTGATGGAGAATCAAATTGGGAGGGTCGAATGTATCTCCAACAAAGTGAAGTCTATTCAACAATTGATGTCGTTCATCAACTCATTGCTCCATGCTCCCCACATCAAAATGAGGTTTTTGAAAGAAAGAATCATATATTTGTTCAAATGGCACGTAGCATACTGAACTCTTGACTCCAACTTTTGGGCTAAGGTCATTGCCATAGCCACCTCTATCTTCAATTGCATTAGAGCAAGCTCTTTAGTGGGAGTCACTCCAAAAGTATGGTGGTCAAGCTAAAAACTTGCTTGAAAACACTGAAATTTTTGGATGTTTAGCCGGTGCACATGTTCTCAATGAAAAACAAACTAGACTGAACCCCAAGATCATCAGAGCGGCCTCTCGGTTCAGGCTGATTACAGAAATACTTGAGAGTGTGATGGTCAATAGAAACATAAAACTTGGCAACATATAAATAGTGTTGCCACACCTTGAGTGATGATTGCATACAATTTTTGCTCATGTCTCACATACCTCTTGTGAGTGAAAGTTACCTTTTTACTCTCAATAGCTATTGGCCTCCTCTCATGGCTAATGACTTCCCCTACTGTAATGCGACTGCCATTGGTTTATAAATGAAATAGCTTCTAGGGGTCGACAATCTTGAGCATAGATGTAGTGGCCATTGTCTCCTTCAGTGCCTCAAAATCAATCTTAGCTTCTCTCCCCAACCAATTGAAGCATTACTTCCATGTAACTGGTCCATCAATGGAGTAGCTACCATACTGTACGATAAACATTGCAAAAACCTAGGAATGACAGCAATCGGCATACATTTGTAGGCCCTCAGCCAATTCTTTACTCCCTTTGTGTCACCGCATGATCGAGGTAGTCCACTTGAGTCCTACATAAGTCGGGGCTTGTTGTCATTGGCATAGATACATTGTGTTGTAGTGCCCTAAACATCGTTCATAGATACTCTCTATAGTCAAGAACCAACTTAGTGTAGATCAGGATGTCATCAATAAAGTTAATAATGAACCTGCCCATATAGTCCCGAGTAGCTCGTTCATGAGCATCATGAGCATTGTTGGAGCATTAGTCAGTCCAAGTGACATGACTAAAAACTCGTATTGTCTAAAATGCATAAGAAATGCCATCTTTGGAACATGTTGCTCCCTAATACGGGTTTGTAGATAGCCACTCTTCAAATTGATGTTGTTGAATAACAAATCATCCATTGATAGGATACATGTGCTTTATTGTGATCTTAATCAAGCCATCTATACACATCTTGTAAGATACATCTTTTTTCTTCACCAATAGAATTGGTGAAGCGAAGGGTGAATAGCTAGGCTTAATGCATCCCAACCTAAGATACTCATCGAGTATCTATCTCACCTCTTCCTCCTCCTTACGGCTCATCCTATAAGGGGGTTGACAAACTAGTCTTGCCCTTGGAACTAGCTCAATTCTGTGTTCCAAGTTTCTACTAGCTAGTGTTAGATTTTTTCCATGTTCAGCCTTAAAATCATCCAAGTAATGAGCATCCTGAAAATAGCCAAAGTCCGAGTACATTTTGTTGGACCTTCGCATTTTTTGCACCTTCACACTTTTCGGACCTTCGCCCATTTTGTGCCTTGTACATTTTTGGCACTCAAACGTTCATAGGGCAACTTCGCATTTTTCGCACCTTCGGGTTTTTCGCACTTCGGCATTTTTGCTCCAGTGGCAAACTGACTTTAGCAGACCTAAAACCGTTTGGAGTTACCCGACATGCAAAATATCCCAGTGACGGTTACCTACTTTGTACATACAGTCATAGATACAAGGAGGTTGTGATAAATACAGTAGATAGCATTTAATGCTTGTAAAGATATTTCTTTAAGCAAGACACTTGTAATATATAATCTACTTGCTGATTAGTAGAATAAGTAAGCAAGTAGAAGTTAATCAAGTTAATCAGATCAATTAGAGTTTTTTGCAGCCAGCGCTATCATGCTCAACCAAGCTGAAGTTATCACTCCAAGCCATTGTACTCACGTTTGATATTAATCAGAGTGCAATTCATGTCTCACTATTGTTTTGTTCTATTGCACATTTGTATGAATCATTCATCCTGAATATTTCTGCTGCTAACCGTTACACTTCCGTTCCTACACGCCAACGCTCAAGCTTCCGCTACCTATCCCCGCAGTTTTGCGACATGGTATTAGAGCGGGCAGTTCAGTAATCTGCATTTCTAGTGCGGATTATCAGTCTTGTTTCTATCAAGATGTTTTTCAAGCAAGCACGCAGCCAACAGTATCTAGTTCATCTCTCGTTGACAAACTCGATGGAGATAACTACCATCTCTTGAAATTCAAGATGAGGGTCATACTACTAGCCAAAGAACTGTGGGACATCATTGATGGCACAGAGCTCAAACCAAAAGGTGATGTAGCCATCATCACCAAGTGGAGACTGACAGATGGCAAAGCATTTGCCATGATCACCCTCAACATCAAGGATAATCAGATCAACCACATACGTGCTGCTCAGACTGCTAACAATGCATGGGACATCCTAGCAATCCTCTACGATATCAGGGATGTGACTTCGAAGCTACTGAGGAAGAAATTCTTCACCCTGAGAATGTCTGACGTAGAGAGTGTTTCGAGTCATCTCAACACTTTCAAAAATCTTATGGAGCAAATGATTGGAACTGGCTTAGTCATAGAAGATTCCGATGCTCTCATGACTTTATTATCGAGTCTACTTGAAGCCTACGAAAATTGGGTAATGGCGATTTCGACCCACGAGCACCTCACTCTGTCAAGAGTAATTTCGCTGCTCCTACAAGAGGAGATCAAAAGATCTACGTCCTCCTCAGGCAATTGTTGTCGACAACTCCGGTGTACGGAGGTGAGTCGGTTGTGACTCTATTTAGGAGCATGTAGAGGAGATCCATGAGCCAACAAGGATATTGGATAGGCGGGAGAAACATATGTGTAACTGCTTGATCTGTGATATATTCAGTTGCTTGGCATGGAAGACCTCTTGCAGATGTTGCCTGGGAGACCGCGCACAGTTTGCGTGCACAATACCCTAGTTTGGTCATCGTGGACGATGTCTTTTTTGAGTGGGAAAGGATGTTAGAGCCTTTACTCCCTGTCCCGGTTATTTACAATTTTCAGAGACACGTACGTTTTGTAATTATTGTAATTACTGAAATGGCTAAGTCACCGGCCTGTGGTGACCTCTGTAAGTGAATTGTACATAAACTGTAATTAGTTGGCATTGGACCTCAGAGAGTCGTGCTTAGCTTTGGCATGGGGTACTGGGTCATTTATTAGGAGTGGCTGGACTGACCTCCTAAAAAGTAGGAGTTGACTAGTCAATGGGACACTTGTCATATGCTCACTGGGACACTTGGTCCAGTGAATGAGTGACACATGTCAGGGTTGACCGGTCAAACATGACACGTGCCACATGCTCACAGGGACACTTGGTTAAGTGTATGAGTGACACATGTTAGCCTACTCACTTGCCTATGTGTCAGGGTATTGCCAAGTGGCAAGTGTCGACTGTGCATGGAATTGGCCATGTGTCGACGTTAGGAAAGGTCAGGGTTACGGGGTGCTTGAGGATTGTGCATAACTGAGCCTAGAGAGAGGCATTCCTCATCATAATCTATGCAGCAAAGGTTGGGAGGAGACAAGGCAGCCAGCTCCACCATGTTTCATGTGCTTTGATGGTTGTACATGCAGGGAAATCGACAAGGATCGACATTGCTGATTGCTGCGCACGGGATAAGCTAGGTTTTAAGTGAGGTTTCAGATTTGGAGTCTGACACTTTCCCAATAATAGTCTAGCTAGTGTCATCTCAAGATACACCAGGTCATATCTTGTGTTGCCCTCGAGTCAATATACTGGTCAAGTGCTTCGCATGAGCAACCATTGAAATTGCTAGAAAGTGCTCTATTTATCCTAAGCAAAAGCTACTTCCCTTCCATTGACTTGGAGGGAAATATGAAAATTCAAATAATAGGGCCCAAATTAGGAACCATGTAAATAAGAAGTGCAGGGCCAAATATAGAGAAGCATGGACTATATGTGTCCTTAAAATCTTCAAGATGACTCCCAACTCAAATTGAGAGGATCTTGTCATGAGGGAGTAAGCTTGCAATTTGCAAGCTGCAATGCCCTTCAAGACCACTTGTCTGTCCAAAGAAAGACAAAATTATTTTCTTAACAAGTGAAGGCCGTGTTTGAAAACTCCAATTTGATTTTGAAAGCTGGATGAAAATGTCAAACTTTCACTCAAAAGCCAAATGTTTGAAATCCTTTTGTAAACAGTCATGAAACATGTTTGAAGGTCTTAAAACTCATTACATTTTTCATTTGAAAATAAAAGATGAACTACCATATCAAGTTGCATGTCATTGAAAAGGAAAACCAATGAATTGGAAAGGAAGGTATGCCCTTCAAACTTCAAGCTAGGGTGAGAAAATTGGTGATTAGTGCTCTAACTAGTGGTTATAGAAAGCCTAGTAGAATTGATACTGACCTATAGGAAGAAAATTTGTAGGTTCAGGAAACGTACATTTTTCCCCCTTTTGTAGGTCATGAGCCTACCCACTTCAGATGTTTAGGTTCTTATCCTACATATTATTCGATGTCCTCAATATACTCTTCATTACTATTAATTTTGTGATCTGGAGTACGCTTGGAATTTGAAGGGTATCCTATGAGGTCCAATTATAGGCTGTCATTTCTTATAACATTGAATTTGATTGCCTTCAATTGAAAATTATAGAGATTTGTGAACCCTCTGAAACATATTTCATGGCAATTACACAGCAAAAGCTTTTTAAACATTATGGCTTTCACCTAAAGTTTTGCGTCTGTCACCATTCCAATTTGAAGGGAAAAGTTCTACGAATGGCCTTCAAATGACTTTTTTTATGAAAGTTTTTGCCTTTCTATGAAAGGACTGAAAAACTTGATCCAAAGAGAGCACAATGCTTTACTTACAAGGCAAGACTAATCAGATACTAGTAACTTTTGAGTTGCAAGGTTCAACCCATGGGTACAGTTGCACAGGAATTTTGAGAGGTCTAGCCTTTTCCCCTGCCAATCTCCCACTAATCTCACTTTACTTGGAAGATTTTCAGTTTTACCTTCCATTCATGAAGTTTTCTCCACCAAAATTCTAGATGAGTCTGTGCTCAATGCTTGTGCTTTGACTGTGCTGCTGCCCTGATAAATTGTTGCCCACAATGTCTCAGGGCTGAATCTACTGCCCATATCGGGAATTTGTCTTCTGTAGTGCGCAGGACTTCCAGGGAAATTGTATCTCCCAGCGCACTGACTGTATGCAAGGGCAAAAAAGACACTTTTTCTATCTGTGCTCCTCCATGATCGCGAAGATGACACAGACATTACCCCTTGGCGTTGGCTCTGATACCAATTGTGAATTCTAAATGCTTACAAAGACATGAGAAAAGAGCACAATTACAATGTCGACAGCAGCACTCACTGGCAAACAAAAAAATTGCAGAGAGCATAGTCTTTCCAAGAAAAGCTCTCAAAGCTTCTTTTTTTTTCAGCACAACATGCTGCCTACATGCAGAAGAAATAACTAGCAAACTACAATGACAGTGTATCCCTTACGCACAGGCAAAAACTACCAATCAATTACTGTAGCTATGTAGAAGATGCAGCAAATATTTGCTCTACCTGAACTGCAGACATGTATTTTGATATGTCTACATTAAAAATCGGGCGTTTCATGGCTTCTCAATGCCTAAATATTCATGTAAAAGTACATCCACACACAGAACTCAGACTTGAACCATCTTCCAGAGACAGCTTAAATTAACATCAAGTACTGTAGCTTGATCATGGCCTATCCATTGATCTTATTACGCGAACTTAATTTTATCCTCCACTATTGACAAAAAGTTACATGCGAACAAAAGATTTCAGCCATCTTACCGTATGCGAAGCAGAAATCAGCACTGAATTTTCGTGCAAAAAGCAAGAACAGCCTGATATCAGCATAAATGATTACATAAAAACGTGCACAATGCATCAAGTTACCTCTGGAGAAAGAGAATTTTGAGCTCTTTGTCCACCGCTGCCGCTGCTGCTGATCGGATGATCGAGCAAGAGTCACAAATTCCTTCGCGTATCGTCATCTTCCTCGCTGCTCTTCCGATCAACAGAACTACTCAAGGAAATACAGAGCCAGACGAAATAGTCTAGAGAGAGAGAGACAGAGTAGTGCCCGTCAAAATGCAATTCTGACAACCCTGCCCGGCCATAAGACCAACTTCATAATGCCATTCTGAAAGGCGATCAGGCCTTCAACGTGTGCTCCACTGCAGCACACCATCATCAATTCATTGCAGGGCCACTAGGCTCTGCCTTCCGCCAATGATCTAATGACACGTAATCATGCTGACATGGCAAATGGTCTGCCGACGTGGCCTATTGGACCAAGCTACCAACCTTCAAAAGAGGGAGGGTCGTTTTGGTCACTTGGCCCCGACACGCTTGCGTGCTCTCTCGTGTACGATATACCTTGACCGTTGGGGGGGGGGGGGGGGGGGGCAACAGGCCCCGTTATATGACCTAAAAATAAATTGATTGACGGTTGACAAGTATAATAGAAAGTAGATATGTAGAGGATCCAAGATTTTATAAGCAAATATTGTTATGTGGTGATTTATTTATTTTACTAAATTAAATCAATAAATCTAATATGTGGTAATAAATTTATCTCTTTTTAACTATTTAAGGCCTCTGACTTCGATGCTTTCACCTTTCTTGGAAACTTTTGTTGTCATTAGTCACATTCACTCTTGGCTCGAGAATGAAATGCTTCACACCAATGTATGCCCAAAAGCTTGTGATTTTTTGTCATTTAAGTTTTGAACTGACTCTCCATGTCACGTAGTGCCTTGGAGTCAGGTAGAAGGTGCTAGCAACCATGCAGTGTGGAAATTTAAGATGAAAAATGTTTTGACGAAGAAAGAAGCATAGGAGATAGTGACCAAAGAGGAAAGTAGACCTCTCGTTGAATAGGACCACAACGCATTTGACAATTGATATTATTGGGGCCAAACATTAATCTATCAGTGAAATACTCCATTATTTCCTATATTAGCAATTCAACGACCAAGGAAGGCATGAGATATATTGAAGTCATTATTTAAAAACATGAACACATCACCAGTGTTGTTTCAAGTCAAAACTACATTTGGGTTTGCATGTATAACAAGCATCGATTGATTGTTCATTGCATAAGCATTTGTTGCTATACCTACTATAAATAATTTGTCTTTCATAAGAGGTTTCCAATCTATCTAATCATGGCGGAAAATGAATATTTTCTCTTTGTGTAGTGACCTATTAATACCACATACACGTTCTCCTTACATATCTCAAAGAGCTTGTAACTTTCAACACTTAAGCAAGAACAAATTCTTCTATATTCAAATACATTATATCATAGGGCCTTGTCAATTCAAACCTTGATAGTTTGAGGCCTAAAAACTTAAATACAAGATGTGTAACTCTCGATAGCGGGACCCTTATGGACGGTTGTGTCACTTGAGTACGAACTTATACGTGTACACTTCTAGAAAATAGAAATCACATTATTGATAGATTTTATGCTATTGTTTCTTCTTGTCATACGTCTACCTTAAAGTTGAACAATTTCATTTTATGTTGTAAATTCTACAGTATTAAGGAGGATTTTCACTTTCTGTTGTGAGCTATTCTAGCAAATTTGTTCAATCATGAAAGTCGTGTTCTAAAGCTTATCAACATTCTAAATTCACCTATGTATTTCGAAAGAAAAATTTATTACTCTAACTGAAGTTTGTAGGACAAAGAAAGTTTTGATTTGGTAGCAAACAAGAAACAAAATTGTTCTTATAGTTAATTGTTGAACATCGAATATATGGTTAAATTTTTTCGAGATTTTAACATTCAATTCAGTTCCTATTTCACAAAATGAAATAATGTGATTATTTTGTACAACATACTTAAAAAATTCAACATAGGCAATAAGGTAGATTCTATAGGTGATGTGGGGAGACTCCAAGTGACATAGGGATAAGTAGAAGGAAGATGTGAGATGTAGGGTCGAGGTAGAGTTGTGAGGGAGTTCTAGAGAGTAGAGATAAAGAGGATTGGGGTGCACTTTTTAGGTGTTAAAGAGTTTCCAAGCATGTGGCAAGGTATGTATGTTATTTATGGCATGTGGAGAAAGTAGTTGGCTTAACATTTATTGTTAGCCACTTTTAAGTTGGATTTTATTTGTCACAATTTGATAATTCACACCAAGTGCAATCTTTCTAAGGGAAATGTCTAATATACGTTCATCTTATCTTGCATAATAGTCATCAATCCCTAGGCCTTATTTTCTAGATGTTGCCCATTCCCAATCATGGCAGAGAAAGGGGTCAGAAAGGGTGATCAGTCCCTTGGCCAATCCCCAATTCTTTATAAACTCCTTTGAGACTTCATTATAGATTTGTAAAAAAAACCTTTATTTGATAAAGCCTTCTTATGGTACCATTCTTAAGCTTAGTAAGCTTTCAATTTCTTGTTTTTATTCTTCAGGCACTTCCTCAGGTACCTACCTATCTTCACCAAACTGTTAGCATGAATTAATGTTTCATAATTAAATTCGTTGGCTTCAAGTGTTGATACCTACACATGCATATTGAGACGATTCCCAAAGATCAAATGTGTAAGAACACTCAAAACAACAAAGTGAAACCAAACAAACCAACCAAGTAGGAGTTTAAAATCAACCTAAGCTTCACCACGAAGCCATGGTATGTGAATACTCAAAGAGTGTAAGAGGATATGATAATTCAGAGTATTCCCAATGGTAGGAGGCTAGGTTTCCACCTTTATATATAGCCTACAAAAGCAAGTACTTCCAAGTTATATTCTAGTTTTGCAACTAGAATATACCCAACTTGGAACCATATGCTAGACTGGGCATGTTGACTTGACTAAACAACCCTACTATCCTAAGGAGGAAGCACATGACTCTGTCCCAGTGCATTTCATAGACGGAGAGAATGGTGACTTGGTACCTATCTATTCCAACCAGCTTAGAGGTAAGCTCCCATCAAGTGTTATGGATGTGGAGAAAACCATAGAATGGCCGAGCCACAAGGCAATTTTGTACCGCTATGTCATGATTGCGGGTACAGACACCCATATCTAACGTGTCCAATGAGAAAGGAGAAACAAGGAGAGGTCTCTGCCCCTTTACACCTAATGACTGTGGTAGGAGAGCCCAAGGCATCTAGGATGCCGGTATTCATCCAGACTAGAGCCCAAAAACGAAAAGAGAAGGAGCCATCCAAGTCCGCCCCTACCGGTCTTGCTAGTAGATCATCCAGATACTTATATGTAGGTGAATACCCGAACCCCACAGTTGAGCAAGGTAATTTTAGACGCATGAAGGAGTGGGTGAAAGAAGCCCAAGCCCTAGATCAAAAGCTAGAGAGGCAGCCCGAGAGCATGACCAATGTCAGTCCGAGGGCGATAACGATCAACGACCTATCGCTTCCCCTCGCTCTCTCGTAAATCCAAGATTACTGCAGTTCATCCGTGAAACCGGACAGAATGCACAGGAACATTCTGGGTTGGAAGTCCCTTTGCATAGCAAAGAGGCGAAAAATGACCATACCTATAATGTCATAAACCAAGAATCCTATTCTAAGAATGCCAATAACAAGCAATACAAGGGAAACGGATGGTGGACAAACCAACCCAACCAATCCTAGATCGAACGGATCTAGCCCCCAAGCTATAGAGTAATCTCAAAAGGAGTGAGACATCACACCAATAGCATAAAGCTACTAGTCTCACAATCAAGGATACACTAGTGAGAGCCCACAAGGAATCCTTTGTAGATCCACATGATTAAAGGTTTGTATAGAAAGGTTTCATGATCACACAAAGATTCACTACATAGCATATCTCTACAGATATCAATTGATTTGTACACAATACTTTTTTAATCGAGAATCTTGTAACTTGGTTATCCTTTAAGAGAGAATATTTCTCAAAGAGTGCTATTTCACACAAAAATCTCAATTGGAGATAATCAAAAGAATATATTGTTAGCGTGAATTTTCTTTCTTGCATCAACCTACGGATCTCAGTCCTCACTAAGATCAAATTGATTATCACCAACAAAAAACAAGTTTCAACAAACCACCATCTTGCAAAAGAATTCCCCAGTTCTGACACAAATCAATCGGACTTGTAATCAGTCACTCTTCTACTACAAGAGTATTTTCTAATTTCCTTATATCAACTATAATCATTAAAGGATTTCTGAAATATCGAAATATCCTATTGTTTTTTATTCTTGAAATAGGTCTGTCATCTATTCATATAACAGATTCCACCTAGAATCTATGATAGATGTTTCTTCTTGATAACTCTCTTTTCTTCCTACTTCTCCCCCTTTTAAAAGAAAACCACACGAGTTTCCAAGGGGTGCATATCCATCTAGATTTTCCCTAGGAGAAGTTTTAAAGAAGAAGTCCGAGAAAACCTTTAAAGTCAAGAAAGATGTTGCATCATTGTAACCAAATACTGATAATGTCCCAACAAATTTTTGTGAATAACTTATCAAAAGATCTTCTTCATTAACAACATAGAGAATTGACCTGCAAATTAGAAAAATGACTTATTGAAGATTTACATAAGGAAAACAATATAGAAAGCAATTTCATCAACCATTCCTGTGACATCGTCCAAGGTCAACGGGTAATAAAATTTACCTTTCAAGGAATCACAAGAAATCGGGTTAATAAATCTTAAGAAACTCACAAATATATATTTTTAATAAAGAAATAGCGATCAGTTTGGATAGAAGATGAGAGAGAGAGAGAGAGAGAGAGAGAGAGAGAGAGAGAGAGAGAGAGAGAGAGAGAGAGAGAGAGAGAGAGAGAGAGAGAGAGAGAGAGAGAGAGAGAGAGAGAGAGAGATGGTGGCCATTCTAAGCACTCGATTTCTCCCACCTTCTCACTCAAATCCTATTCCACGTCGATGTTGTCCCTGAGTGGGCTACCGATATAGTTGGATATCTTATGTCAGGACGTTCTCTTCCCTGAGATGAGCAAGGTAGAACGACACAAGTTAATCATTAAAACTGCCCCTTTCATGTTGATAGCAAGACAACTTTATCACATCTATAATGATGGAATCATACGTCGCTCTGTCCTACTGCGCGAAGTGTCCCAAGTCGTAGGTATCGCCCACAAAGGAGTAAGGGGTGGAGACTTTGCTGCCGAAGCTACCAAAAGAAACGTGCTACAACACGGCTTGTGGTGGCCCAGAATGTTTAAGAATATTCACTATCAAGTTAAAAGGTGTGACGTGTGCCAATGGTTCAACCGAACCCAGGGAAAGGATAGGATGCCATTACGACCTATACTGGCTGAATGGGGCATTGACTATGTTGGCCCTATTCGTCCAGCTGCCCGTGGCTCCCAAGCTCGCTATATCATTATAGCCACTGACTAATTGACCAAATGGGTAGAAGCCAAAGTGGCGAGGACGGTTGATGCCAACTCCACTGCTAAATTCATGTATGAAAACATCCTAGTGCGTTTTGGGTGCCCACTAGAACTTGTGAGTGATTGTGGAACACATTTTCCAAATGAGACTATCACTCACCTGTTGTCCTCTTATCTGGTTTTCCATAGGAAGAGTACACCCTATTATTCACGCTGCAACAGACAAGCAATCGCACGATGAGTCGATATGTGTCTTAGACAACCGTAGAAGGCGTCATTAAGGACAGTTGCGATTCTGCACTTTGACTCAGTCGATAAGACACAAGAAGAATAAGGAGTAAACGATTCACTCTCGAAAGTAGAAACAACAACAATCATTCACAAATTATACAATCATTGAAGAACACATAGCATATTAGAATTGCACGCATGTACATGAGGTTGATGTAAGGAAATCTACTTTTTAGTATACAAGCCTAGAAGAACAATTTAGAACTGGACGATAGTGCTAGGCATCTCAATAATTACACTACTGATGCGATTCATTTGATATGATGGATTATCTGTGCATCTTACTCTGTATTTATATATAACGCATTGTTATCCTATTGGTTGTCATACGATAAAACGAGTGTGAAGTCCCATTCGATGATAGTAATAATAGTCCTTGAGATGTGAGGTGTGGCAATTAGGTTTGAACGACTTCCGAAGATTGTCGAGTCGATGGTGTCGACTATCTACTGTTGCAGGATTGTCGAGTCGAAGGATTGTCGTCGACTATTGAATGGTCTGACTCTCGCGAGAGGTGACTCGTTGACATTCCTTTGACTTATTTGGTTGACTTTGTGTAGTGTCGTGAACTTGTCTCGAACTTGCATGTATTTTTGCAAGTTTTTCATTTGCAATAGGTTCCTGAGTAAATAACCAGGTTTGGGACTCTGTTGTGGATAACTGAACGGAATTGAATGTGGTTTGAAGTGGAATTAAAATTCCAACAAAAGTATCATGCATATTTGTTATCATAGTATTTTCATTTCCTTTAGAATTGAATCTTTATCAATTTCAAATTTCTTTGGCTTATAAAAAACGTTGGCTGATCATGGTAGACATCGACCAAGTTCTTGTCGAAGGCTTTCATCTTTTTTGCACTATTTCATAAGGCACAATTATCGTGAGGGAGTGACAAAAGGCAACAAGAAACATAATTACCACAGTATGGCGACAACAATATAAAAAAGTCCCTATACTGCTACCCTCTTCTTCATTAATTTCTCACTTGTGGTTCCACAAAAATTCTTGACTCTCATTGTAGAAGAATTGATAAGCTAGAGCCAAGTGCATTTCGCTCATGGGCAAGGAATGCAAGTTAAGAAAAAATAGCCTCAAATTACATTGTAGGTGATATGACAAACAATTAACATCTAGAGTGAATACTATGTTTGAAAAAAGAACGACAAAGAGAACAATCAAAAGCTAGAAGTGGTACTCAAACACCAAACAAGTTTGCTTTTGTTTAACTACCTTTTTCCAGCAATTTATTAACTTACCTTATCATAGCTAAATTGTCTTCTGATTGCCACTATGATGTAGCCATAAGCCCTCTGCAATCAAATTCCAAATGTAGTTACCAAATATTAAAGAGATGAAAACTTGATTTTCACCAAAGGCCAACATGAGCCTCAAGCGAGAGCGACTTGTTTTCCATTGAAAAAAAACAAGGTGATTAATATATCACTATAATCTTCGCGATACACATGAAATTCATATGGTTAATAAAATAAAAAGATAAAGATTGCTTTGTAGAAGTTCCATAAACGTAATGGATTTTTGGTGACTATTCTGCCCATTTCTGAACAAATTAAAAAGCAGAATAGTCACCTGTTTTTTTAAAAAAAAAATTTAGTGCAGATTTTGCCTGCATCTGCCATGTGGCAGCATCGGATTGGTTTCAAAATTTTTTAGTGCTGACTCTGCTTGTGCTTGCCACGTGGCAGCAAAGGATTGGTTTAAAAAAAGTCCAAAAATCCATTACGCAATGGAAGGGGCCGGGCAGAGGCCATTCTGCCTGGTTCGAATTTCCAAAATTTTTTAGGTGAGGCCCGGAGAGAATTCTTACCGGCAGAATGGCCTCTGCCCGGCTCTTTCCATAATACAAAATAAACTCATTATAATGCTCAAACTCATGTAAGAGTGTCACCTTAACTTTTAACGAATCTTCACAATAACTTACCGCTTTTGCGATAAACCTAAAAGTCTCCTTATAATGAAGAACAACTTAATCTTGAGTGACGACATGAGAAACACAACCTACCCAAATAAACATAAGAAAATGAGCAGGCTACAAGCCGTTTGAGCACCAATTTAGATAGCCCCTTAGACCCCTATCGCAGTTTGGAGTTTGGGCCATCGTCGAAGGCAGTTGGCCTAAGTCAGCCGGCGCCGTTTGGAGTTTGGGCCAGCATGGAAGGTGCCCAAGTCAGCCGTCCCAAGATTTTGATGTTCAAGTGTCGCACTTTTGTGGATTGGTTCACCACGTGTCACGTTTTTGTTGGTTGGTTCTGGCTTTAGAGATGTCCTCGTGCGAGGGGGTGCCTTAAATACAATAGCCCTTTGTCCTTAAAGGAAAGGCACTGGCCAGTGTCATAAAAGAAAGAGAGAAACAAAGAGGAAGAGAGAAAAAGGAGAGGAGATGGCGATGGCGATGAATGCTGCGTTATTTTTTTCACCAACTACGACGAGGAGCAGATTTCTCTATGCAGCCATGCATTCCCAGCAGCAGCAGCAGCAGTATCAGCATCAGCATCATCTTATCTGCTCTTCTCGGCTTCCTCTGCATCTGCAGTGCTCCCACAGGAGAGAAGGAAGCTTATCTAGTGTCTTCTCTTCGAGCTCCGTGTTGAATCTGAAAGCTCACATTCCACAAGCTCTTTCCACAGGTAGATACCTTTGCATTGGTACATTGATCATTCTATGAGAACATATCACAGACACAGGCTTCCTAGTGACAACGTCACACATATATGATCTTCTTTTGTAGTCGTCCTCTTACTCTGTAGTTCTGTGATATTTTGGAGGCATTGATAGTATATTTTTCTTAATGCATAGTGTCTTGGGCCTGTTGCATTAGCAGAGGCATTGATTGCGAATTTTTCTTATTGCATAACGTCTTAGAGCTTGTAGCATTTATAAGCATCAAGGAGAGGACAACGTTCTCTGAAAATGCTTGACTTGGCTTGGCTATGGAACAGTTGCTTGTCTTGGCATTGCATATGCTCGAATAAGCTGATCTATATACATTGCAACATTACATTATTTAAGCTGTTTAGTGATATTAGGGTTTTATCACCCTGTTCTTGTTCTTGAATTTTGTGGAGAGTAGCAGTGATATTAGGGTTTTTTCAACTTGCTCCTGTTCTTGAATCTTGCGGAGAGATGAGTGGTTCTCTTTAGTTTATGGGCCCAGTCAGTGCTCAACAGTCTGCCCTCAGCCGTTGTCGAGCTTCCACATTCAGTTCATATGGCGCTCATCCATACATACGTGAAGTTTCAGTGAGCAAATTGGTTAATTTCACGATAAATGTTGTCAGCTCCAGAATCCTCCAGAGGTTTGAAGGCAGCAACTACAACTCATGGAAATAGCGGATGCAGATGATCCTACTAGTGGACAACATCGTTGGTCCAACTGTGAGCGGCAGTGAGGAGGCTCTGCTTGTTCCGTTGACCAGTCAGGCACTCTCATTAGCCCAAGAAGGCACGACTTACCAGCTGTGAGAAAGGAAGGAATACATAACAATTTTTCTGAGCTTGAGTGACGCTCCTGCCTTGAGATTATATGTGCCACCATTGCTAAGGATGTGCGGTAACATAACCATGAACATTGCCAATGTACCCTTGGTCAAGCAGCCACTTCTGACTCTCACGACTGTGTGAGGGGGAGAGCGTTCAAGTTCATCAAATCAAAATTTTTTCTTCTCAGCTCCATGCACTTGATGAGGCTCTTGGCAAGCACGAGTCCTCATACTATTCTATCAAGCAGCTTGCCTAATTCACATACCAAAGGCCGTTAGATGAAGACGAAGCCATGTTCATAAATGATCGATGGTGTGGGCAGAAGCATGAGCTTTTCGATTTGTGAGAGGGAGACAATGCAAGACATTAGCTATTGTGAAGGTACTTTTAAACTTCAATCGATAATCTGGAGAGTTTGCACAGAGTTTGTTGAGCCATCCTCATTCTCTTTGTACAACAGGGAGTAATCCCCAAGAAGCACGCCCCTGCCCTCCAAGCCCTTGTATCCTACACCTAACTTGAAACCGGATGTAGGATTGGGCCTATTGATTTGACCAATGACTCAGAAGCACGCCCCTGCCCTCCAAGCCCTTTTATCCTATACCTAACTTGAAACCGGATGTAGGATTGGGCCTATTGATTTGACCAATGACTCGTGGACCTCATGCATGCCATGTGTTGTAATGAGGGAGACTCCTACCTTGCGGGTATACAAGGGGAGCAGATCTCAGTTACCATTCATTCTATCTACCTAGGAGAAGGTGGATGGTAGTGTGCATGTGTATAGCCAGGATGGTGCTAGCTAGAGGCAGGAGAAGGCCGAAGGTGCTGACAACGGTATGGAACTTCATTAGAGCTGGAAGTGGGATTGCACTTGTTGTCAAGTCATGGGCTCAAGGCATGGAGGGTCGACTTAAATTGGGTCATATGACGAGGTGGATCGTGAGCCTTCGGCTTATTTTGTTGACCGACAATGGCAGTTTCTGGTTAGTGAGGTTATGACAATTGGTATCAGAACCACCGAAAACTGTGAATAGGTTTGATCAATTTGTCTCGACGATCTGTAAGTTGTATTTTGTTCTTTTTCTAAAATTTTGTTTGAATCGTCGAAACCCTGGATTAGGGTTGTAATTTTTTTTTCTTTTTTCTTTTTTCTTTTTTTAAGGCTTGAGGATAAGTGGGAAGGAAGAGGGGAAGGCTGGTGGATTGCCACCCATTACTTCGTTTTTGTGAGTCGTGTTTTTTTAAAATATTCTAAACTTTGTGGTAGGCAAGGACAATACCACATAGAGTCGTAAGAAATCAAGAAAATGTTGTATAGGTGCTTTGTTTGTTGATTGCACTTCTTCTTCCTTTGCAAGTGTGGCTCTCCTCTTTTGTTCCTCTATCAATGGTTCCTACCCAATTAGCCAGTTGATGCTATGAGTTGTACAAGCTAAAACAAAGCAAAGTGACCACCGTTATGTGGTGAAATTGGCCACGGGAGTGAAAGCTCCATGTCTTCCCTTGCAAATTTGCATATCATGAATTTGGACAAAGTAGATGAAATGCTTGGGAAAGAATGGTATTATGCACATAATGAGTCATTAAAGAAAGACTATAAGTGTTACGAGCTTGTGACTAGTGCCGAACCCTAGAGAACACAGATAGGTCAGATACCACAGTCAGGTCGTGTCCAGCGTACACGACCAACAGGGCAAGACTGTAGGAATCCAGAATCAAGACTATTCATTAACACAAAGTATTCTCAAAGAGAAGAGAGAGATGGTTAGATGACCCTCTTGTAGAAACTTGTGGACAGCCAATATGAACAGTAGATTGCTTAACAAAAGTGTGTCTCATACAAATGAATGGCTACATATAAGTAGTCCAAGATGGCTATCTACCTTCATGACTGTTGGCTGTCCAATAACTTGACTAATGGCTATCTAGCTACCATAAGTTACATAAAATAATTAAGTACCCCAAATAACAAGTTACGTACTTAATTCACATGTATAGGCCCATTAAGTACCCCAAATAACAAGTTAGGTACTTAATTCACATGTATAGGCCCCTAGTGGACCCACGAGTCCCTACAAGTTAATTTCATACTAACTTGGGCCTAAAATATAAATGACCATGGTTACACAGATCTCGACCTTTTGGGTCATAGTAACCTATGGCTTCTACATCATTTACATTTATTATTCTAACACCCTCCTTAAATGAAAATGACATGTGTTCACTGAGTAAGAAAATCAGCATGTTGCTTTAATGTAAAGCTTCACAAAGAGCTTTAAATCGAACTCTAGGCAATGCCTTAGTGAACACATCTGCAATACTATCCTCTGTGGGACAATATTCAAGCGTGATGTCGCCATTATAAAGCTTCTCCCGAACAAAGTGATACTGGATCTCGATATGCTTTGTTCTTGCATGAAATACTGGATTTCGTGCAATGGCAATAGCACTTTGACTATCCGTAAATAGGAGAGTAGCTGAGGGCTGGCCATGCTTCATATCGACAAGTAATTGTCTCAGCCATATACACTCCGTAGTGGCTGAAAACGTTGCTCTATATTCTGCTTCACTTGAGGATGTAGCAACGGTGGGCTGCTTCTTGCTTAACCAAGAAACTGTAGAATTTTCAATGAAAAAGCAATGACCACTAGTAGGGTAGTATCTTGATCTCCAACCCAATCCGAGTCACAAAAACTAGCCAAACATGCATCATCACCAGAAGGATAAAACAGACCAAGTGTTTTACTTCCTTGAAGATATCGAAGGATCCTCTTCAATGCTTTCCAATGTGATGTCAACGGAGCATGCATGATTGACTCATGAGGGAAACACTATAAGATATGTCTGGTCTTGAGTTGCATGAGTAAATGAGACTTCCAACCGCTTGACAATATAGTGTAGTATCAAATGGTTCACCACCACTTTGATTACTAAACTTCAGACCCGTCTCAATTGGTGTAGCAACCGGCTTGCAATCTTCCATTTTGAAACGCTTCCAAGATCATAAGAGTTCTTCTCATCAAAATGAACATCACGACTCACTATGATTTTGTTAGTATCCACATTAAAAAATCTATAGCCTTTACTTTCACTACTATAGCCCATAAAAATGCATTTTACTCCTTTATCATCTAGTTTGGATCTTAGCTTATCGGGAATAAACGCATAAGTCGTAAAGTGCGTAAGTGAGAAACTGATGGCTTCTTACCATACCAAACTTCATAAGGAGTCAAAATCTTCAAGGCTTTAGTCGGACACCGATTACCAATGTATGTCGCCGTAATAACCGCTTCAGCCACAAAACTTGTGGGGAACGCCCTTTGCCTTAAGCATGCAACGAGCCATCTCCATGATTGTGCGATTTTTCCTCTCGGCAACACCATTTTGTTGCGGTGTGTAAGGTGTAGTCATTTGATGTAGAATGTCTTTGCTTTGAAAAAACATGCTGAACGTACTTTTAATGTATTCCCCTCCTCGGTCGGTACGTAGTATCTTCAAAGTATGCCCAAATTGATTTTCTATCATAGCTAGAAAATCTTTGAAGCGTTTAAAAACTTCAGATTTTGCCTTCATAGGAAAGATCCATGTAAACCTTGAAAAATCATCAATAAAAGTAACGAAGTACTTGCATTTACCAATGGATTCGGTCCTCATTGGACCACATACATCAATATGGTCCCATCAATAGGAAAAGGCTTCGTTGAAACTTACCAAGTATGCATCCTTCGCATACATGTCCTTTGGGATGCTCCATATTTGGAATGCCTTCCACCATGTTGAATTTCTTTAACATATTCAAACTTCCAAAATTGAGGTGCCCGTACCTCGCATGCCATAGTTTAGCCAACTCCAATGCATGTGAATTAGTAGCAACAAGACCAAAGGATGTCAAAGCTTTAGGTTCATACATATCCAACAAAAACAAACCTCCTCGCAATGTTCCCGAAGCAACAATTAAGCTCCAACAAACTGAGTAAAGACTGGAAAAATGCAAGAAAAAATCCGGAATTCTGATGTCCCTGCCCTCGCTGATTGGGCAGCAACTAAGTTGGTCCCAAAAAACCAAATTTGAAACGAGATGTGTGCCTCCATCCAGACAAGTTGAAAGCTTGGAAGCTTAGAACAACCCTAGGTAGTTCTGAAGGAGAGTACACTACTAAGGAGTAAATTATCATTCTCCAAGACCTCTCTCTCTCTCTCTCCCTTGACTATACAATCCGATGTGCACAGCCACAACATCGGAGCTTGCCCACAAGCACCAACGAACATAGGATTGCCTGGCATGTTAAGGGCTGCTCCTCCCACCTCAGGTGAAAACTATTTTATAATTCATTTGATTTTTGTTGTAACTTCAACTTCTAGCTTGTTTCAACTTTCCAGTTTTGACTTGTAAATTGTTTTAAGCTGAAAGCTAATAAAACATTTGTCAGAAACTGCACATTTGAAGTCTATTGTCTGAATGTGTGATTTTCGTGATTGTGATTTGTGGCACTAGCAATAGATTCTGCCGCTGAGCTATCAAAACCAAGGGCCGCACAAGATCTGTTGCACACAAGCTCCCAAAAACCTAAGTAAATACACATAATTGCCCAGCAAAGTCGCCACTTTATTATTCTCAAGCAAATGTACATAGATCAAGAAGCAAGCAAATGTACATAGATCAACAAGAGCTCTGCTACAAGTCTCCTCCCAACCATAGCTGCATAGGAATAAGATAAGGAATGCTTGGCAAGGCTCACACTATATCTCCTCAAGCACTCCTTAACCCTGACACATCCTAACATCGACACATGGCAAACTCTATGCACAGTTGACACTTGCCACGTGGCAGTACCCTAACACATAGGCAAGTTAGTAGGTGGACTGTCTGCTGACATGTGTCACTCATACATTGGACCAAGTGTCCCAATGAGCATATGACACGTGTTGTTGACCCATCCATTGACAAATTCACAAGTGTCACTCATGCACTAGACCAAGTGTCCTGGTGAGCATATGACACGTGTCATGTTGATGGTCAACCCTTTCTAGTTTTAGGAGGTCAGTCAAGCAGACTCTCATGGGCCCCAATATCCCCTTGGCCATCTCGGAATTAGTCACTATAACTAATATTTACATTGCAATTTACAATTGTCTCCACAAGCTGGTGGCTTAGCCATTTACAGTTTAATAGTTGTAATTTACAATTTAAATGGGCAAAGGGATTCAAAGTACACATGACAAGATCCCTCGACCACACACCACCCATCCATAGTTAGGGCCAAGACTGAAGGTCAGACCATAAGGGCCCGTACGGCTCGTGTGGCAGAGATTTATATGATAGTTCGTGGCAGCAAGCTAAGAAGGAAAAAGCAGTAGATACTTTTACTTATGTGAACTCTTGTTTCACTTGGCAAAGACAAATGGTCTATCAAGGAGATATTATGCATAAAAGATAAACCATGAGTCTTATTGTAATAGATCCTCACACCACAGTAGGGCAAACACTAACTGATCCACCCAACCTTGCCTACTCCCTGATATAGAGTAAGCCCCTCCTAGCCCAGTGTGAGGACTGGTAGCATGCATACTGCCAAGTGTCGGCCACGTAGCACTGACGTGGCCGACTGCACGTCGGGACCCAACTGGGTGCCCTGTCCTGCTGACAGGGTCCCTAGACTATGTTAGGCCCGCCATGGCTATGGACCGTGTTGGGGCACACTACTCACACTGTCTTGCCCTGTTGGTCGTGTACGCTGGACACGACCCTGACTGTGGTATCTGACCTATCTGTGTTCTCTAGGGTTCGGCACTGATCACGAGCTCGTAACACTCCCTCCCCCTTAAGCTTTTTAAGAACCGTCTTGGTCCTCTAAGACAAAGTCTGGAAAAATCTTGCGAAGGACACTGCCTCTTTCCCAAGTGGCATTCTCAATAGGCTGATCATTCCACTTGACTAGATATTCTCGGTATAGAGTATGACGAGTCTACGTCTTTCTACTATCAAGAATCTCCTCTGGCTCATGTGGAGGTTGCTGAGAATCCAATGGGAGAACTAGAACACTGTCCCCTACCAGATTTTCTGATCTGGTTAAGGCTTTTCGTAACTGACTTACATGAAAGACTGGAAAAACCTTACTGTTGTGTGGGAGTTCTAGTTCATAGGCGACCTCGCCTAGTCTCCTACTGATGGTAAAGGGACCACAATACCTAGGAGACAACTTAGCACACACTCCTGATTTGAGGGTTTTAGAGTCAACTGGGACTCTCAAGTAGACTTTCTCACCAGTGGAGAACTGCACATCCCGTCTGTGTGGATCTACATAATGCCTGGCTCGATCCTGGGACTGCCTAATGCTACGCTTAGCATGTTCTATCATCTGGTTTAGGTCCTCTAAAAAGTTTCTGGCCGCTTCAAAGTTACGAATAGTGCCACAGCTGATCTAGAACTAAGCTATGAAAGCATCACATAAGCAAGACTTAACCCTAAAAAGCAGGAAAGAGAGAGATTAAGGAGGCTAAAGAGAGAGATCAATATCATCAGCTGAATGATAAATGACACAGTTTCCCTACTTATAGCCAAGAGGAAGCCCTAAAAGGAAGCTTCCAGTGGCTAGGGCCCAACTGGGAGGGATAATAGTGCGCCCTCCAAGAAGGCCCCCACTCTTTAGTAATATGTCCAAATGGCCTAATAATGAATAATAAGGCCAAAGGCCAACCATATAGTCTGAATGTCACTAATGAATAAAAAAGGGCCCAAGGCCTGCTTATGCATAAAGTAAAGTAACTGTAAATGTAAATGGACGCGGCGAATGTAATGAGCCGAGTCCATAACTCTCCCCGACACAAAAAAAGACCCAACTGTTGAAAAGATAACCAGATCAAGTAGCAGCAAGCCTTGGTGCATCAACAGCTAGAGGAACATCTGATGTAGAGGAATCAACAAGTGCAGCAAGAGCACGAGCCTGATCCGCAAGTAATGGTGTATGATAAAAGACATTAATAGGCTCCCATGTGACCTCCTCAATAGGACGACCATCCCACTGGACCAAAAACTGAATCTGCCGGCGGCGTCGACTATGGTATAGACGGACCTATAATATAGCAGCAGGTAAAAAATGGAAATAACTCTGGAGCAGTAGGAAACTCAGCATCACAAGGAGCGCTATCCTCAATAGCAGCACGTAATAAACTGACATGGAATACATCACAGGCGTGTGTGGAAGCAGGAAGCTGTAAGCGATATGTAACTGGACTAAGAACCTCCACAATGCGATAAGGCCCATAATAACGTGGTGCAAGCTTCTCAGTAGAAGCATGGCCCTGGACAAAATGATGACGTGCAAACCGTAAGCGTATTTAAACCATATCTCCAAGCTGAAACTCAACATGGCGGCGGTGACGACCAACTGAGGTCTGATAACGCTGCTGAACATGCTGTATATGAGAACTGGCCCGGGTAATAAGCTCTCGAGCACCTGATAGAAAAGATGCAATTGTAACAGGTGTATCCTTAGGAGGAAGAGGAATGCCAGGTAAAAGAGGTGCATAGCCATGAGATAATAAAAATGGAGAGACACATGTGCTGGTACTAACAGAGCTATTATAGCTATACTCTGCTAAACATAAATGCTGATCCCAATCCTTCCCTGAAGGAGTAACAAAATGGCGTAAATAATCCTCAAGGATCCTGTTAAGGACCTCAGACTGAAGAACAGCTGCTGGTGTAGAAACTGGAGGAACTGGTACTGCCTGCTGAACACATAATAAGGCAGCACAATGAGCCTTCGGCAGGCTGCAAATAAACTGCTTCATAGTAATCAACTGGAAGTCTCCCTGAGAATCAATGCCCACAAGTGAGTGTGTAACTGCATCATGTACAAATGTCAATGTCTGCTGTGTCAAGTCCAGTGTAACGGCTCCAAGAGATGCAAACCAATCAGCACCAAGGATAAGATCATAACGCTCCATAGGGATAATGTAAAGATCTGCCTGTCCAGAGAAATCTCCAATGCGGTATGGTAAACGCTGAAACATCTGAGAACTAGGAAAAGAATGAGAACTGGCAACCTCAACTGTGAGAGGCTGGGAAGCAGGAACAGGTGAAGCACGGATCCGACTAGTGATATAACTGCTAATAAAAGAATGAGTGCTACCAGTATCAACTAAAGCAATATACTCACGACCTGTAATACGCACACGTAACCGAATGGAGCGAGGACCAGGACGCCCTGTCCAAGTAGCATAGGCAAGCTGAGCATGGCAAGTAGCAGGAAGTAAATCAGGGGAAGGCTCAGAGGATAAGTCAGGCTCATCAGAAATATGAATGTAGATATCGGAATCATCTGGAGTAGTGCCCTCATGGTAAAAAACAACAGTAGTAGTAGGGAGAGGCTGGCGGCAATCACGGGCAAGATGGTCAGGACTCTTACAACGAAAGCAAAGATGCTTCTGCTGAAGATCAGCGAACTCTGCAGACGTGTAACGTCGGACAAAAGCAGGTCGAGGAGTCGGAGGACGAGGAGGCGAAGGGGCAATGGAGAGAGCTGGAACAGAAGGGGCCGGTGTAGGGGTGAACGTAGTGGGAAAAGATGAAGCAGAAGGACGGGATCGGGAGGAGCGGGAAGGAAGGGTGTCAGAGTACTTATGCTGTAAAGTACTGGCAAGAGACATCGCCTCAACAAGTGTGGTAGGACGGAAGGAAGAAACATCATAACGTAAAGCACCACGAAGCCCAGCAATGTAACGAGAAATAAGCTCAGTGGGCTGTAGATCTGTGAAAAGAGAAGAAAGCTCCATAAACTGATCTGTATAAGAAGCAAGATCACTGGTCTGAGTGAGACTACGGAATGTATCACGTTGGCGGTCAAGCCACTGAGGATCAATCATAGCATGGCGGAGGTCACGGCGAAAAGTATGCCATACATGGAGCCCTTCCCGATCAGGATCAACTCTATAAACTCGCCACCACGTGGCGGCACGTCCATCTAAATATAAAGCAGCCAACTGGATTTTCTGATACAATGTTGGCCCCAAGCAATAGCTATGTTAATAACCAATCATCAGGACGAAAATCAATAAATCTAAAGACTCATAATACAGGAGAAATAAGGCATGAACCAATGGAAATACTGAAGGAGAGGACATAAGTCGTCACAACAGGTACTCCAAAAGTATCACACAAACTCCACAAAACATTGTACAGTAACTATAAGCAACTACAAAGCACTGTACATCAACTATAAGCAACTAATGTAGATGCATAAAGAAAAGAAAACTCGCTCAAGGTACTCTGATAGCCCAGGAATGCCAAAGAAATATGTCGTAGTGAAGGGCCCCAACAAGTGAAATATCCAGGGCTAGCCAAATAGCCCAAGAAGACCATAGGAAAATCTCGATATGCAGGACCCCAACAACTGAGATATCCAAAGCTAGTCGAATAGCCCAAGAATACCATCGGAAAAGCACAGCTCGGCAACCACTCTCAACCCAAGGTATGTGCAATGCCCAAGAATGTAGAATGTCGTCATGCCAAGGGATCCATAGTGCCCATGAGTGTAAAGCAACAATACTGTAAGGTATCCTCATGGACCATGAATATACAATGTCATCATGCCAAAGGAGGCGTAGTAGCCATGAATATAAAACAGCATCTAGATGAGCATGATCCACAAATGTAATAACATCATACTGAGGCATAATAGCAGAAACACCAACTAATAAGCTCTGGCCTAAATATGCATCTAGAAAATCCGCATATACAGTATGAATAGGAACTATCAACGGAGGGATAGGACACCCAACGTAGGAACCATCATGAAATGTAGAAGCATGTGACATGTGTAGTGCTACTACTGAATGAGTAGGCAAGTCATCTAAAAGAACAACCATAGACTCATCATAATAAGCAGCATAGGCTACAACATTTGTAGCATGGTACTCAAAAGCAGTGCGATAAGGAACATAGGCTACAATATCTGTAGCATGGCACTCAGGAGCAGCACCAAGGTACTCATCATCAATATCAGCATCAGTATCAAAGCATGTAATAGCAGCAGCAATAGCAAAGGATGCAACAGTATCAAAGCAGGCTACAGTAACAAAGCACTCGGGAACTGCACTAAGGCATGTAGTATCTGTAATATCAGCATCAACCTTTGTAGTATTTGTAAGATCAACCTGTGAAGCATCTGCAATATCAACCTGTAGATGTGACTCAAACTCACTATGCGAGACATCAACTAACTCAGGTAACTCAATGACTATCTCAAATAGCTCCATGACTGTCTCAAATGATGCAGGTGGCTCAAATGATTGTGACTCAAGAGCTGGATGACGTGGAAAATGTGGCGCAGGAGCAGACTGACGTGGGAAGCTAGGGGGTGGGTTTGGTGCATAATGAACCCCACTGCCAAGTGAAGGAGAAGAGGATGGAAATCCAAATGGAGGCCCAAATGAAGGTGGAATAGGGGTTTTTCCAAGCCCATATGGCTGGAGAGAAGCAATTTGTGACTGCATAGTGGAAAAGACGGTCATCATGTGGTCGAAGCGACTGGTAAGGTTAGAAAGGGAGTCACTCATATGAGCAAATTGTTTGGCTAAGGGCTCGTGAGGGGTCTCACTTTTGGTGGGTGAGTCAACCATGTTGAAAGAAAGAAAGCGACAAAAGACGTGCTAAACAAATGGACAAACTGAGCAATAACTAGTTATGGAAAAAGAAAACTAACGTAAAAACGGGCTTAAATGGAACGTAAATTTTTTTTTTTTATAGACGAGCACATGACAACAGAAACGAAAAGCTAATAACAAAAACGAAATGGGCAATGAAATCGGAATTTTTTTTTTTTTTTTGTGGTTGGGCGGCTGCCAGACGACAGCGGTCCAGACTCCAGAGTGCGTGCGATGGCGGGCGGTCCAGAAGACGGCCGACAGCCGACGGCCGGCGTTGGCACAAGCGCGGGTAGGGCGGGCGACGGGATGACGGCAGGGAGAGCGGGCGGGTGTTTGGGCAAGTGCAGGGAATGCGGGCGGGCGGGCGGGCGCAGGGAGTACAGGCAGCAGACAGGCAACGGTCAGGTAAGCGGCGGCAGGCGAGCTACGTAGGTGGTCGATGGGCGGACAGGCTACGCAGGTGGATGGGCGACAACAGAACGAGGGAGGCCGCGAGGGTTAGAACGGGGGGGGCAAGGGGAAGGTGAGAGCGGACGGAACATGAGGGGCTGCAGGAGGCGGGGAGCAGGAGGTCGGCGGGCGACAATGGGGAGGAGGACGATCACAGGAGCAGAGGGGTAGGAGGATGGATGATCAGAGGGAGAGGATCTTAGGGATGATCAGAGGAGGCAGGCGACGGGTGCCAGGAGACAGGCCGACGCGGGTACGTAGGTGGAGGCAGCGAGAGGGCGCCGGCAGGCAGGCGGAAGCAGGGGCGGATAGAGCGGGGTAGGGCTGTGGGTGGACTGATCTGATTAGATCAGAGGGGGGGCGATCAGGGGCTAACAGAGGATCGGAGGGGCAGCTCTGATAGGAAGAGAGCGTGGGCGCTGGAGATATGGTAGCGCCGGAGGTGGAGGAGAGTAGTGCGATGGAGAGCGCTGAGAAGGCAGCGATGGAGTACTCTATAGAGATGGCAGTGATGGAGATCCGGAGATGACAGATAGAGAGATAGGAGAAGGAGATGATGGCAGGGATTATCCCTTTCTTACACACCACAAAAGAGAACTATGGTAGCAAGGAGAGATGGCTGGAGGAGATGGGCGCCAGAAATGGAGAGATGGCAGTCTCCTCAATAGAAGATCCTGCAACGTGTAATAAAATCACAACAAGAAATTCGAAAACTCAATCAATCTGAAAATAAACCGAAAAGCAAAAATCAACACTTTCCAATTGCTCAGGAAAGTGCTCTGATACCAAGTTACGAATAGAGCCACAGCTGATCTAGAACTAAGCTATGAAAGCATCACATAAGCAAGACTTAACCCTAGAAAGCAGGAAAGAGAGAGATTAAGGAGGCTAAAGAGAGAGATCAATATCATCAGCTGAATGACAAATGACACAGTTTCCCTACTTATAGCCAAGAGGAAGCCCTAAAAGGAAGCTTCCAGTGGCTAGGGCCCAACTGGGAGGGATAATAGTGCGCCCTCCAAGAAGGCCCCCACTCTCCAGTAATATGTCCAAATGGCCTAATAATGAATAATAAGGCCAAAGGCCAACCATATAGTCTGAATGTCACTAATGAATAAAAAAGGGCCCAAGGCCTGCTTATGCATAAAGTAAAGTAACTGTAAATGTAAATGGACGCGGCGAACGTAATGAGCCGAGTCCATAACTTTCAACTTTTTCTTGTTTAAACCCTACAGCTGTGGGTGAGCGTGGCTGAAAACCGTACATCAGCATAAATGGGCTGTATCCCGTAGCTGAATGTTTGGTACTGTTATAAGCAAACTCTAATATCGAGAGATACTCCTCCCAATTAGTCTGCTTCTTGCTGACGTATGCATCAAGCATATCCTCCAACACCTGATTTACCCTCTCTGTTTGACCGTCCGTCTGTGGATGGTCGGTGGTTATTAAGTTTAGTATGGAGATGATGGAATACTGCCCTCCAAAAATTTCCATTAAACTTATTGTCCCGGTCACTGACTATGACGGAAGGTAGACCGTACAATTTAAATAGCCCGTCTACAAACAACCTCGCTAACTCTGGAGCTCTAACAGTTGTTTTGGTCGGAATAAAATGAGCCATTTTGGTCAGACGGTCAACTGTGACCCACATAGCGTCATTACCCTTTTGGGTTTTGGGCAGGCCTACTATCCATGGAGATACTCTCCCATTTACCAGCTAGTATTTCTAAGGGCTGCAACAACCCTCCTGCCTTTAAACGCTCTGCTTTATTTACTTGACATTTCTGGCAACTGCTTACATATTGTTGGACGTCCTTTTTCATACTGGGCCAGAAGAATTGCCTACAAAGAAGCTCATAGGTCTTCTTTGTATGCCTGGGCGTCCTGCACTAGGATTGTCATGACATTCATATAGGACCCGCTGCCTATAATCCTATGAATTGGGGACACATACCCTATCTCTATAGAGCAAGTACTCATCCTGAATGGAATACTGTTTCCATTTGAATCCTTGAGTTAACTGACCCTCAACCACTGGGGTTTGATTGGGTAGTATAGGCTCAGAATCCTCAACGTCATCTGACGCATACTCGGACTCATCATCGTCCTCAACGGAAGCTGCCGTATTCTTGGATGAACTGGCACCAGCCTCGGGAACAAGTTCTGGAGTCTGTAACTATCTGCTCTGGACTGAGCTCCAGATAGTAGAGAAGAATGCAACATGCTGGCACTTCCCTCTCAACGACTCGAGTAACTCATTACGAATCTGAGTAAAACTCAGCTCGTTTATCATAGGCATTCTGCTAAGGGCATCTGCTACTGTATTGAATTCCCCCCGTCTATATCTGATAGACATATCAAACTCTTCCATCAACTCTGCCCAACGAGCTTTCCGACCTCTGAGCTCAGGTTGATTGCAAAGGTATCTGAGACTTTGATGGTCTGTCAGGACCTCGAAGTTGGCACCATACAAATAATGCCTCCAAGTCTTAAGGGCATGGACTATAGAAAAGAGCTCATTTTCATAGGCACTATACCTAGTCTGAGCTGGCTCGAGTTTTTTACTCTCGAATGCAACTGGTCGTCCACCCTGAGTTAGTACAGCACCAACTGCAAAGTCGCTAGCATCTGTTTCGACCACAAATGGTTGATTGGGGTCGACGACCTTTAAAACTGGTGCTATAGCTAAGGCTATTTCGAGAGCATCAAAGCTCTCCTGATGTGCGGACTCCCAAAAGAACTCCTTTCCCTTCCCCTTAAGAAGATTTGTCATAGGAACTGCTATTTGAGCATATTCCTTAACAAATCGTCTGTAATATTCCGCCAAACCAAGAAAGATTTGAAGTTCCAAAATATTCTGAGGTCTCAGCCAACTGAGTATGGCTTTAACCTTATTCGAGTCCATTTTAATCCCATCTGCCGAGATAATGTGACCCAAATATGCTACTTCTTCAACGAAGAATTCACACTTGGATTCTTTAGCATAAAGCTTATTGCTTTCTAAGCAGTCGAAACACCTTTCTGAGGTGTTTTAGATGCTCCTTCCTCGTTTTGCTGTAGATGAGGATGTCATTTAAACATACGACTACAAACTTACCCAAGTATGGTCTGAGGACACTGTTCATCAAGGTCCTAAAGGTAGCTGGAGCATTTGTGAGCCCAAATGGCATCACCTTAAACTCATAATGGCCATGACGAGTCCTAAAAGCTGTTTTCGGGACATCTTCCGACTTTATACGGACTTGATGATATCCCGATCTGAGGTCTATTTTACTGAAAATCTTAGCCCCATCAAGTTGATCAAACAACTCGTCTGCCCAAGGCATAGGGTATTTATTCTTAATTGTGACTTTATTGAGGGCTCTGTAATTCACGCAAAGACGCATAGACCCCTCTTTCTTTTTCACCAAAAGGACTGGTGAGGCCCATGGTGAACTACTGGTCTGAATTTGGCCTTTCCCAAGATAATTTGTTAACTGCCTAGTTATTTCTTCATCCTCTGTTCGGCTGACCCGATACGGAGGTTTAGAAACAGGTGTTGTACCTGGTACTAGGTTTATTACATGATCTACCTCTCTGCTAGGTGGTAACCCATGTGGCAAATCTTCACGAAAAACATCTTTAAATTTAGACAATAAAGTTTCTAATTTACTGATTTTTTGCTGTAAAGAACTGGAAAGAGAAACTTCAGGAATAAACTGAAAGTCACATAAGAATACCTGATGGTCGTCGTCTCCGATTAGCTGACAGAGCTCTGAACTGCAGACCATAGGGCTGTTGGGAACATCATGCTCCCCATGCAACTGGATCTCTCGGCCTTTATGCTGAAAGTTGAGGGTGTTCTCCTGATAATTTCTGTGGAGGGAAGGTCCTAAACTGTAGAGCCAATCTCTCCCGAGAACAATGTCTGTGCGATTCAAGTGCATTATCTAAAAGTTTATTTCATCTTGGTACCCTTGATTACCAAGATTTAAGCTACTTACCATAGTTTCCCAGATTTTCTTATCTTCACCCTTAGCTAGTGAAACTATGTACCTATGCTAACTAGGTACTTCTGAAGTTTAAGTTTTTTAACCAGGGTGTAGTTGATGAGATTATGGGTTGCCCCATCATCAACCATAACTCTAACTGACTGGTTACCAACTTTCCCATGCATACGTACTAGGTCGTCATGCGGCCCAAAGCTGAAGGGTCTCGCTAGCATTGCAGAGGTCAGCTGGCAACAGTGTTCATGGTCTTCATGATACACTTTGATCTCGGAAGCTGCCGAGTCACTGGGGAAACTTACAGTCTGAACAAGATGAACTTGTTTCTTATCTTTTTTATCTTTCTTAGTGAAAGGCCCCTTGAGACACTGTCTGACTGTGTGTCCCTTGCCCATACACACAAAGTACAAACGTTCTTGTTTGGCTTTCTCAAAATCTTCTGGTTTTAAGGGTTGTATGAGTGAAGGGCGTTTCTGAGAAGCTTCACCTTTACTTTTATCTTCTTTCTGATAATCATCCATATTTTTAATTTTTAAAATTGCTTCTCGATACTACGAGATATATTGGATTAGGGACTTGTCCATTATTGTTCTCTCCTAGGCTTCCCAGGCTCTATCCAGTTCATTTTCCGGTAGGATTTCTCTTAGGAAGGCTTCTTCAAAGGCCTTCCATGACCGGGGAGTCTGCCTAGTCTCCTGGAGATTTAACCACCACTTATAGGCCATGGGCCCTAAGGAAAGACTGGCATCAATTGCTTGCAAATGGTCAGGGGTCTGTTTAAGAGCATGAATGTTCTTCCATTTGTTGAGGAAGGTTTGTAGAATGTCTGCATTTCTATCCTTCTCTTCTCCAATAAAAGTAGCAGGCTTTAAATCTTTAAAACACTGGGGTGAGACCACATAGGCTCACCCGAGACTGATGGAAGTGGAGAAGGGGACAACTGAGAAGTGGAGGGAAGACTTCCTTTCGCGGAACTCAGAATCAAACCTTTGAGTTCAGCGAACGAGTTGTCCACACTGGACTTGAAATTGGCTAATGCCAACTTCAATTCATCCACTTCTGTTACCAAGTGGAGAAACTGCTCCTTGGTAACCAATTCGTCGAGTTCTTCGACGAATTGTTCCTGTTCTTCAACTTCCATTGGTTCTTTCCCTTTACTGAACCTCATGGATTCCGTTTCTAATTCATCAATGCCTCTTGTCAGAGTTGATCAAATCCCGGAGAAGTGGCCATTTTCAGAGATAGAAAAAGATTGCCTAACGTTTCTTTCCAAAAAAAAGTCAAAAAGACTAATTTATTATTGTACAAAGAGGGAAAGAAGACTTAGCTATTTCTGAGGACTGTACTTCCAAAGAAAATACAAAGAGGAACCCTCTCAGCTCTTTTACCCAAATTTTCAGACCTGCTCTCCCGGAAAATCCCAGTTTGAAGCTCCAAAATGGTACCAAAATTTCCGGTTTCTTGAGTACAGTAGCTCGCTGATCTGATTGCTTGCCTTTGCCTTTGGTGAAGAAGGCTTGATTTTCTTGTTCACCAAAATTAATCCTTGTTTGCTCTTCTTGGAGAAGTAAGCCAACAAGCTCTTCAAAGGAGATTTGCTATCCCCTAAGAGATATGCTTAAAGTAGACACAAATGGAAGATAGGAATGAGGAAGTGAATTAAGAGTAATTGAAACAAATTGAGAGTTCTCGACAATTTCGTCAATGCTAAGAAGCTCTTCACGAAGATCCTTGATCTTCATTAAGTGATTTGAAAGCGTATCACCCTCTTGCATCTTCAATGTTGAGAGTTGATTACGTAGAAAAAGCACTTCCGCCGTATTCTTCACTTGGAACATCTTGGCAAGTACTTCCCAAGCACTCCTGAAAGTCTTGCATGATCGAATGTGAGGTAGGATTGATCTCTTCACGGATAGCGCTATGACCGAATGTGCTTGTGCATCACGTCGATCCCACTTCTTTTGTTCTTCGGAAGACACCTCCACATATGTTGAAGAAGTAGCTCTTGACGGTGTAGTAGGTGCCAAACTAGGTGGCCTCTCTTCATCACCACTTACAACTTCAAACAAACCTTTAGCAATAAGGAGGTTTTTGATCATGTAGCACCACAAGGAGAAATTAATTCAACCTATCTTCATTGAACAAAGAACCTATAGATTCAGATTCTTTAGCCATTTCTGAAAATTCAGCTAATAGTAGATGGGAAAAACAGATTCCTGGCCAAAATCTATTAAAAAATCAGCAAGATCAAAGCTGAATGAGCACTATAGATTGCAATACACCACATGCAATAGCTCATTCACAAGAAGATATAGGTGGCTGTATTCTGCTGAAATAACAGAATACTAACTAATATGCAGGCTTCCAATGAAGCCAAAACCACAACCAGAACTTTTGTGGTACAATGGTGTGCACTCAATGTGCTAATGGAGCAGATGGTAGGACCTTCTTCCAGGCTCAAAAACAAAAAAATTTCAGCCACTAAAAATGTGTCAAAAACACATTTGTCTTCAAGGTAGATGGGCGCCCTCCTCCAAGAAGAAAATCTGAAATTTGAAGCATGTAATCTGATTTCAATCACATGAAAACTAGTTGAGCATGGGCGCCCTACTGCTGGCTCCCAAATGAGTGGAGGTTCCAAGCTTTTTCCTGCAATTTCCTGCACAAAAAACAAGGAGGAGCCGAACAGTTCTCTCCACAAAAATCAGAAAAATTCTGATTTTTATGAACCAAAAGAGGAGAAATGTGGCTACCTATTGGGTGCCCTCCAACAAGCAATCAATTCTGAAAAATGGCTCTGATACCATGTAGGAATCTAGAATCAAGACTATTCATTAACACAAAGTATTCTCAAAGAGAAGAGAGAGATGGTTAGATGACCCTCTTGTAGAAACTTGTGGACAGCCAATATGAACAGTAGATTGCTTAACAAAAGTGTGTCCCATACAAATGAATGGCTACATATAAGTAGTCCAAGATGGCTATCTACCTTCATGACTATTGGCTGTCCAATAACTTGACTAATGGCTATCTAGCTACCATAGGTTACATAAAATAATTAAGTACCCCAAATAACAAGTTAGGTACTTAATTCACATGTATAGGCCCCTAGTGGACCCACGAGTCCCTACAAGTTAGTTTCATACTAACTTGGGCCTAAAATATAAATGACCATGGTTACACAGATCTCGACCTTTTGGGTCAGAGTAACCTATGGCTTCTACATCATTTACATTTATTATTCTAACAAAGACAGTGTGAGTAGTGTGCCCCAGCACGGTCCATAGCCATGGCGGGCCTAACACAGTCTAGGGACCCTGTCAGTAGGACAGGGCCCCCAGTTGGGTCCCGACGTGCAGTCGGCCACGTCAGTGCTACATGGCCGACACTTGGCAGTATGCATGCTACCAGTCCTCACACTGGGCTAGGAGGGGCTTACTCTATATCAGGGAGTAGGCAAGTTGGGTGGATCAGTTAGTGTTTGCCCTACTGTGGTGTGAGGATCTATTACACTGGTATCAGAGCCATCTCCATCAGTAGTAGAGAAAGCTGTCAGAAGATAGGAAACATTTCAGAGATTCTCAAAAAAGCATAGAGGAGGAGAGTCGCTGTAGGAACAGCCTCCTATTCATATGAATTTGGGGAATTTCCACAATTTTGGAGGTAGATTTTCTTGCACAGGTAAATCGCTGGAAAAGCAGCAATCTATCTCTGATTTCAAAGATCTATTTGTAGATTTCAGAGCGGTATTAGAGCAGAAAGCAGCGAGCAGATCCATCGCTGTGGAATCAGCGACCTACTTCTGATTTCTCAGTGAAATCTGAGCAAGTCTGAGGGGATTTCAAGGCAAAAATTCCTAGCAGGGCCAGCGCTGGACAGGGAAGAGTAAAATTGAAATTTCATCCTTGGATTTCGAAATTTTCAGTAGTTTGAGCCTCAAACTTTCTTGCTACAGATCAGCGAGCAGGGTGCCATCAAAAATCCAGAATTTGATTCAAGCAACTTTCCTAACTTCTAGTATGCTAAAAATATGAGGGAGTCCATGTTCTCACTTTTTCTTGCAGCTTGCATGAAAACCTAAAAAAGCCTATTTAAGGCCATTTAACAAACTACATGTGCTCACTGACACTACTCTCTGATATCATCAGAGTGCTGTGAAATCTATGGTTTCTCTGGAGATGCTTAGAGGAGTAAGCATTTAGAAGCCTCTAGTTAATAAATTTATGAAAAAGAGTTTCCAAAAAATATGACATTTTATTGAATGTCAGACACTGTTTGTAACAAAATTGCAAAGTTTTTTTTCTTCATGTCAAGGTACGTACACATACTGGAAAGCCAAATATTGGATGCTTTATTGTACCAGAGTTATTTTATCTATGTGTCATTAAACTTAATCTACATGTTACTAACATTATATTTTCTGTGAGTTTCAGATGATTCCCCTAGTGTTTTCATAAATTGATTTTTTTTAACATATGCAGAACATTTCCCTATTTGCAGGGTCCACCAGCACTCTATCCGGAATTAGCTTCTCTGCATCCTCCTTTCTTGCAGGAGACGGTGGTAGCCTTAGAGCATTATGTTTGCCTCCAGTCATGTCTTTGGAAAGGATAAAAGGAGGTTGTCCAAGAGCTGCATCAGATGATATTCCCTCATATAAAGGATTCCCTCCTATGACTGAAAAACCAAAGTGGTGGTGGCGTGTCCTTGCTTGTATTCCTTATTTGATGCCCCTGTGTGAAACATGGATGTATGCCGAGACAGCTTATAGTCTCCATTCATTTCTTGAGGACTATGAATTCTGCACTTACCCTTTCTTAGTTTTGCTCGGCAAACTTCCTGGATGGTTTCTACTTGCCTACTTTTTCGCAGCATACCTAGGGATTGTCCGCAACAACCGATGGCCTCATTTTCTGAGATTCCATGTAGTCACTGGAATGCTTTTAGAAATTATAGTGCAGGTTGTAGGCACAGTCAATGACTGGATACCACAGGCAATCTACTGGGGGAAGTTTGGGGCACATTATTGGTTGGCTGTGGCTATTGCGTTTCTGTTCACAGTCATTGAGTGCATACGCTGTGCACTGAGGGGCATGTATGCAGATGTTCCATTTTTGTCAGATGCTTCGTACATGCAAATCCCTTACGAATAAGCAGGAAAACCTTGCTTTATTTTGACTGAGCAAAAAGATGTTCCATATCCAAGGATGGCTCTAATTGATGGCAGAGAGAGCATATGATTCCAGTTTTGTGGAACTGAACATTAAAGCATGTATAGATTCTCCAAGAAGGTGCTGGAACAACCTGTAATATTGTTTTGCACCATTTGCACTTTATGTTTTCGCCGACGAGCTTGAGCTCAGAGGTGTCGGACAGAACAACACATGTGAGTTGGGACAAGTTATCATGGCTGTTAAGTTATGATGATGCATTGATGGATGCATTTCATTTTGCTGTCAAGATTCTTTCACAGTTTATCTACGTCATTTGCAATACTGTGCTTTGCTGTCGCAAAATGCTGTCCTGAATCAGGTTGAATTTCTTTCGTTGATGGCAAAGTTTAGATCACATGTATTTGTAGCACCATGATTAAGTAGAATATACAAATCTTCTGTTTTTTTGTATATTCCTACCTTGCATGTATGAATGGTGTACTTTTTGGTGTGAAGGTGATCTGGACCATGTGCTTGAATTCTGAAATCTATACGCCTCTTTTTTTCATTTGAAAAGATCCTATTGAGAATCATTTCGAAAGTAAGAGCAGCAAGTCACCTTAGTGTGAAGTATTTTAGATGGGAAGAAGCTGCTAGAACAATAAACGGTAATGCTCCATAGTGAGATCCTCATCTGCCTTGGTATCTGTTTGGATGTAGACTCCATAAGCTCAAGCATTGCATACATATGCTATAGCTCATGTGATGAATGAAGTAATATGCAAACAGGGAATATTTAACACCGTTATTCTTTCACTTGTGCAAAGCTTGTGCTCCTGAAGGTACAAAAGAAGCTTGGAATCCATTCTTGCACTAAGGTTGTTTCTATTACTGTGTGGTCAAGCTCCAAAATTATATAGAATGGCTTGTTCCGAACTGTTTGATTTAGCACAAAGTATCTCCAAGCAAACATTTTTAAGGCATGCTTCCAGTTTGGGCCATATGACTTCATGTACTTACCAGGAGCTATGAGAGGTTCTTAAAGGTTCTGACCATGGCTGTTGTAAATAGCTGATTGTCTAAGGTTAGATAGTCAGTGAGAGACAAAAAAAGATTCCGCAGCATAATTTGCTTTCGACAGCATTTGTAAATGAGCTAATGCATTATTTGTATCTTATGTGTGTGTGTGCGTGCGGGGTTTGCAGTGATATTTTGTATACAGTTTCATTTAGCTTATGACAGATTTCTCTTGAAACACCTGAATGAATATCGTCATAATAGGATAACCATGGTCTGTGCACGGGCTAGAAACCTCTCAAAGTGGAATTTAATCGAAGAAAAGGTGTTTATTGATTACTGGATTGTTCACCCTGAAGATTTTTCCTAGAATGGACAAGATAAAGCAATTGGAATATTGTAAAGCATGTAGAGTGGAGCCAAATTGTTATTATTAAGGGATTAACGAACTGTTTCTTGAAGAATCCCTCAATTCATTAGAGAACTCGGCATTCAATGATCCCTCGAAAAAACTCCTTAAATGGCCACAATTGAACAATTAGTACAATCTCAATCTAAAGCATTGATAAACAGATAAAGTAGAACTATTCTGCCACCAAGTAAAGTAGCAAAAATCAAAGCATGAAGGTTCTTTTGCAATTTGTAAGAATGATTGGTAATATCAGTACTCAATCTAACATGTGGCAAAACATTCCATTCAATTTAATGTTGTAATCTAGCTGTTTTTTTTTGTCTCGTGGACGAGCACACATACTATTGACTAGAAAAAGATGACAAGAAATAAGAACCTTAAGAGAGAGCAAAAGCAACTGTGCTTGTATTGTTCCAATGTGAGCTGTAGGGTTGAAGATTGCATGCCTCCTTTGTTATGTTGAACATTATCTTGACCGTAACATATATAATATTATTTTACTTTGTCTTGTTCCACTTTGAGCAATCTATTTGAGGTTGGCTCAGTTGGTTAGCTTGACAACCAAAGTTTCTTTGGTCCCAGGGTTGAGCCTTTCATTGGAAACCAAGCACTTAGAGCAATTTTGAATGTTATCAGTCTTGCCATCATGATCTACTTGTCTTCTCTTGTTCTCTCTTTTTCCACATTTATTCAATTTAGAATGAAGTTGAGTGACTTCCTATTACATTGTTTCTTTTGTCTTCAAGAACTTTTATCTGAAATAGCAACAATTCTTTCTCGTATACTATAACATTTCATTAAATTTTTTGGGAACTAGTCATTTGGCATCTATACCTTTATAAACAAGTTGTAAAAAGTGTCCATATATTCCTCTATGCTTTGATATTCTCATACATTGCTAATGCTAGTAAGTTCTTGAATTTTCTCTTCTATTGGTGGTCGGTTGTCCACATTGCAACATGACCTTGGATTCCCAAAAGTGCAATGATTGAAGATGGATTTTGGATTCTAAGTTTTGAACTAAAAGCATTGTTTCAATTCAAGAAATCAATCTTGTAGTACGTCATGACCCATCAAAATGTGGAATTTCAATTTCACTCTTACACAAGGATATTGATCTCAAGCTCAAATGACACTACCTCCATGGGCTTCAAATTCATCTTTCGGGCCCCTCACATGATACTCTTCTGATGATGTATCAATCACTCTTTTAATTAAATGTGAGATGTTTTAATCCTTGGGGCCATCAATTGAGTAAACACTTCCTTAATCTGCAACCTATTTGTGTCCATTTACTCTCTCTAGGTGTCAATTTGTCATTGTTGACAACTTTTCTCAAGCACCACCCTTCTTGCAATTGTTTGCAATCATGACTACAAAAACCATTCCTCAAGTAACCTTACCGTAAAAATGTATTGAATTTGTGTTCTTTTAATTTTCCAATCATAAGACTACCTCAATTAAACAACAAAGAGCAAGGAAAGAATATATACTAAATGTTATTGCCACCTCCAATCATGACGCTCCTTTGTTTCAAAATGTTTTTTTCAACCTCATCATTCAGTCCTATGAGTCTACCCAATTCCCCTATGAGTATTTTGATTGAGAAACTTGTGTTCACATTCATTTATCGGATGCTCCTACATCACTAACATGCAGCATTGGTCTCTTCTTGATTTTCTTCGTGGTGGTATCATATGACCTTGATGTTATGAAAAATGAAGTTTTTATTATCTTATAACAATCACAAAACACATGTTTAATTTCAGAACAATGTGATGAAGTTGGATTCTGAACATAAGAAGACAGTGCTATTCAAAATAAAAAACTATGTACAATGACAGAGTGGGTGCTTGCCACTCTATGTTTCTCGCTCTACGTCCTAATTTTTCTACTTTGCTACTTTCAAATTTATCATTTTAGTCGATCTAGAGAATCTACAAGATAATCTAACTAAAAATATGACTAAAAGATGGTTTTTAAGTTTAACTGACCTTGTACTTGTGCTTAACAGTTGATGGTACCCATCGCTAAATATCTTAAATTTGATTAGTTACGCTCGTGAAATCATGCTAGGTTGAGCTATCAAAAGGGTCGATAGATCTCAACCATTGGTCGATGTTGAAGAGAGTCGATAGATCTCAATCATTACTTATGCTGCACCTTGTCTTTGTCATAATGGAATTTGATTTCAATATTTGCTTCTTGAATGGAATCTGGGATGGAATATTAATGCAATGCAACTCAAATAACCATAGAATAAAATAGTTGGATTTCTTTGAGATAGGTCAATATCAAACAATAATTGCCTCAACCATATCTTTTTTTGGCTGCATGTGAATTAGCTACATATTCTCATTTTGTTGAAGATAATGCAACAATTTTCATGATGTTGTTCTAAGAATTGGTCCATTTTTGAACAAAAAAACAAAGTTTGAGATATATCTTCCTTTGAAAATGTCCCCTTCCCAATGATCTACATTTTTGAATGTTGATATAACATTTTGTTTTGCGATGTCTGAATTACCATAACAATTACATAGTTGCTTTGTAGCTTGAATGTACTATATTATACTTGATAAAGCTTTCCAATGGACTTTTTCAAGGTTAGTCATGAATTGACTAAGAGTATTGATTATAGCAAATGCAATGTCTGGTCTCGTGTAGTCAATTGCATTAATCTAAGATTCATTTTTCTCAACTATTTGATGTTAGAAGATTCCAATGAAGATTCTTCTAAAGGATGATTCTGATAAAAAAATCTTCTAGCAATATTATCATGCTGCCGAACTACACCAAGGAACGTTGATGAACAACCAAAAGGAGTTCCAGAATCCAGATTCATTGGGAAAGCCATTATTAGAAGGTCAAATTGCAAACTGGAACAAGCGAAAACAAAGCCCAACGTCTCCCCACCAATAGACTTTACGACAACAAGAATAAAAACATGGCCGAGTCAGCATAAGAATCTAATATGCTTTTTGGTTTTTAAACTTTTATGATAGTCAAGTTACCATGGCACATGGTTTTTGGGTGAACCAAAAACCCTAACCCCAACTTTGTCTATAAGTAGGGATGTGACACCAATTTGTAGTGACTTTTCATTTGCAAGAATAGAGATTGAGAGAGAGAGAGAGAAGCAAAGTCTCCTCCTCCTACCTTTTTTTTTATGTGAAGTCCTTCTCTTTTGCCATTGTATGTTTGGTTGTGGAATGATGAATGCTTGTATGTGTTTCCTGATTATGCTATCACAATAAAGAAGATCATTAGCACAAGCTTTTATCCTCCTAATCCACAAAAACACACAAGAGTAAAGTAGAAGTTAAACACATTCTTGAGAGATCACTATGATCTATTAGTTAGTCTACTTCCATTGTTCTCCTCCCATGAGAAGCTAAGCCTCAAGAGGAGAAGGTTTAGAGCTCAAGGAGCCTAAACAGCCCAAGAAACGCCAAGATCTAAGATGAGGATCTTCACAAATCAAAACCCTAAAAAGAGTCAAGGAGAGTGTCAAGCATCCTATTTCCAAACTGAGCCATTCCACCATTAGATTAGATGCCAAGATTGACACCCTTGGTAGGCTTAGTTCCCATTTAGATCTGTAGTCCCCATTGGATCGAAGACTGTACTACACGACAACTCACCCAATTGGAGATCCAAACTCTAACCTTGTCCTCTGGATCGCTACGAAAAGGGAGGTACAAAAAGGGTCCAACATTTTTTTGGCGCCCCGTTGCCGGGGAGACGGTGCTACGCTTCTGTTAGATGGGTTTTTGTTTTGCCTTTTGCTTAGATTTTTCTTGCATTTTCATAGGTTTATTACTCGCCAACAGACTTTTCTCTGTTTTTTCTCCCCACTTCTCTAGAGTGCTAGACAGGCTCCAGACACTGTTCTGTGAGATAAATTATAACTTGCCATCAGAGGCTTTTACTCGGCCTGTCACCTATTACTCGCCAGAGAGCTTGTTGACACTTTTTTGGAGCCAAAATTACTCGCCATTAGAGCAAGGTGAATAGCAGCCTCAGAGCTATCATTTTGGTGATTGGCAAGTTATCAGGCTTTTACTCACCGTCAGAGTTTCTTCAATTTTTATTCATTATCTTTACTCGCCATCAGAACAGTGGCTTGAAAACACAACGATCTATCATATAAGAGACTGGCGAGTTATAATGTTATTACTCGCCATCAGTTTCTCATTACTCGCCATTTTCACAGATTGTTCTGATCATCATTTTTGGCAAGTGGACAGCTCAGCGAGTTATAATCCTATTACTCGCACCTGTTATTACTTGCCCTATATAATTTGCCATCAGAGAGATTCTAGAATTTTTCTTGATCTTTTCACAATCAAAACCCATCTGTATTTTTATTTTTTTCGATTGCCTTTTGAATTCGCAGTTACACCTCTTCATATCCATCCGTCCAACTTTTGTTTTGATCCCGATCTAATCTTGATCTGAGATTCACCATCACATCGGTTAGATTCCTTATCAGATCCAGTATCTGATCACCTATACATCAAAAGTGTTTACAAAAAATATACCTGAGGAAAAAGAATTCGAAAAAGAACAAAAATATCAGAAAGACGAAAATATTCAAAATAGTCCTAATTCCCATTCCGTTGTATGCATCTAAGATCCGGAAGGAGATTATCCACCCCGAATCTTCCGGAACTCGAAGAGTTTGTCAACGTATCAATTGAGATATTACCTGAACCAGTTGACGTAGATCCACCCCTAATGGACAATCCTAGGCCGTTTGTACCTCACACAGCCCGAATTTTTCCAAGATCGACCTTTTGAGATTTGATGGCAAGGGAGAACCGCGACGATTTCTACAGATCTACACCCAAGCGTGTAGAGCCTATGGAGATGACAGCCCGCAAGAGCTGTTAAGATATTTCAATCTGTTCTTAACCGATACCGCCAAAGATTGGTATTTCAATCTTGAGCAGAACGAACATGATGATTGGAATATTTTACAGGGGGAATTTATCACAAGATTCAAAACCACCCGCTTTCTTTCTGAGATGACTACTTAAGATATTGTTGGGTGTTCTTACTTTCCTTAAAGTCTCAAGTATTTGATACTTCTGTAAAGTTCAAGTTGTTTATGGAAAAGCATCATAATCATAGCATCAAGATTCTTAGAAGTGACAATGGTGGAGAATTCATCTCCAATAAGTTCAAGGCCTTTTGTGAGGAGGAAGGGATCAAGAAAGAGACTTCTTGTCCTGACACTCCTCAACAAAATGGAGTTGTTGAAAGAAGGAATAGAACATTACGTGAATGTTCTAAGGCTTTAGGATTGGATGCTTGTTTGCCCAAATCCTTTTGGGGTGAATCTTTTGTATGTGCAAACTACTTGATGAATAGGGTGCCTTGCAAAGCAATTGAAGGAAAAACTCCTTATGAGATGTTGTATGGGAAGAAACCCAATCTTAATCACTTGAAATTTTTTGGGTGTATATGTTATGTGCATGTGCCATTGGAAACAAGAACCAAGGAGGATCCATCTTCCACAAGAGGAATCATGCTTGGATATGCAAGCTCAAGCAAGGTCTACAAAATCTATCTCCCATTCTTGAACAAATTTGTTGTTTCAAGGGATGTCATATTTGATGAACATCATATGCATATGCTTGAAGAAGGCTCAAGTGATCCAACAATCAAGAAGAAGATGGCCAAGGAGCAAGATCTTGATTTTGAGAAGGAGCTCATGGAGGAGCAAGCACCAAACCCACCTATCACACCAAGGAGATCTTCAAGGGCAAAAGTGGAGCCATCAAGGCTCATATATCAAGGCAAAGGGCAGCAAGCTGAGGGTACCTTAACCACTTCTTATGCTTTATCTATTTTTGAAGAACCATCTAATGTTAAAGAAGCATTGAACTCCAAAGAATGGTATAAAGCTATGTTGGATGAGTATAATGCCTTGATTGAGAATGAAACTTGGTTGCTTGTTGATAGACCGCAAAGGAAGGTAATAGGATGCAAGTGGGTCTTCAAGCTTAAGTTGAATGCAAATGGGAGTGTTAAAAAACATAAAGCAAGATTAGTTGCAAAAGGTTATGCTCAAGAGAGAGGGATAGACTATGAGGAAAATTTTGCACCCGTGACCAAGATGGTCACAATAAGGCTAATCATTGCACTTGCATCACAATTTGGATGGATCCTATGTCAAATGGATGTCTCTAATGCCTTCTTGAATGGTTTTTTGGAAGAGGATATCTATATGGAGCAGCCACAAGGGTTCATCAAGCATGGAATGGGGAACAAAGTATGCCATCTCCAAAGAAGCATCTATGGCTTGAATCAAGCCTCGAGATCTTGGAATTCAAGATTACATTGCTATCTTATTTCACTTTCTTTTGTTCAAAGTGAATATGATCCCACTCTTTACATTAAGTTTGATGATGTTGGTATTGTACTTTTACTCATTTATGTAGATGACATCATCATTAGTGGAAATAGTGTTGATGGTATTGAAAAAATCTATCCTTAGAGTTCAAGATGGTGTCTTCACTTCATCTTAGGCATAGAGGTACACACCAATGGAGCAAGATGTAAAAGTGCCAAATGAAGATGATGAAAGATCCTTCATGGACATCACTTTGTTTAGGCAACTTATAGGCTCCTTAATGTGGTCCACTATCACTAGACCAGATCTTAGCTTTAGTGTATGTAGGTTGAGCCAATCCATGCAAAAACCATTGAATATTCATTGGAAAAAGACTAAGAGGATTCTAAGATACATCTCGGGTACATTGGATTTTGGGATTCTATATAGAGGAGATGTGATTAACCTTTATGCATTTAGAGATTCAGATTTTGTAGGGGACAAGGGGGATAGGAATCAACAAGTGCCTATTCAACTTTCGTAGGAGAAGGTGTGGGATTCTATATAGAGGAGATGTGATTAACCTTTATTCATTAAGTGATTTAGATTTTGCAGGGGACAAGGGGGATAGGAAATCAACAAGTGCGTATTCAACTTTCATAGGAGAAGGTGTGGTTTCATGGCTTTCCAAAAAGCAAGAAACTATATCACTTGGAGTGATCAGTAAAGCAATGATTGAACCAAGCTAGATAGTGAGGATTCACAATTCTAGCTTGACTAGTTTTGGTCATATGACTTGTAAATAGTTAGATGGTCATGATGTGGCTTGTCACACGTGCCAAATAGCATAGGATTCCATTCATAAGGATGTTCTCAAGTTGACCTCAATGATAGAACCTTTGGAATGAGTCCAAATCATGCTTAGATACAAGAGAGAAAAAGTAGGAGCTATTTTTGGTAATTTTTACATTGTTGAGGGATCTCCAAGATTCCAACCCTAACTTGGTAGGGATGAAAGATACACCAAAACTAGCATTAGGGATAGGTTTAGGGCTACTCATACCTGCCCAAAACCATGATGGATAATGTATATATAGGTGATGATCTCTCACCAAAATCAATCAAGCAATTTCATGATTTCTCTCTCATATTGGTGCAATTGCTCTCTATGTTTATAATTCTTTGAGTTCTTGTGATTCCTAATGATTAGAGGATTGAATGTAGGTCTGGTGTATAGTACTCAGACTGTGGGAGGTTGTACTTTCACACGTGTGAAGGCTTCTTCAAGGATTTGGGCCATTTAGTGAGGTTCAAGCATAGATTCTTGATGGATTTTCATGGTTCAACTTGTGCTAACCTTATGAGATCATAGTCTATTGTTTCCCTCATCATTTCAAGTGTTTTAGTATCCTTGTTTGCTGTAATTTTACAATATAATGCCAAAGCACACAAAGGCAAGCTCAAATTCCAGGGAGAAGGACCATATAGAGTAGTAGAAATTCGACCTAATGGCGTAGTGATACTCGCCGACCTACAAGGCAATTTGCTAGACATGCCCACATACTATTCCGTTGATGTTGAACTCAGAGATGTGCCAGAGCCACCATCCACGTCATCTTCTTCAGCTCAAGATGAACCGTCGACACCCCGCTAGGTAGCCTAGGTAGGAGTAGCCTGTAGGATAAGATGCTCGTCGGTTAGATAGGTGGTGGAAATTTTAGTTAAATCTTGGTAGTAGTTTAGACCTGGATCCATAGGAGCTAGAAGTTAGACCCTTAGTGTTTTGCTTCGGGTTGGAATAGTTAGATAAATCGGATAGCTAGATCAGAAACTTAGATTAGATCAATACTACTTAGCCAGCTAGATCATCCGTTTACTAGGTGATTTTAATTTAGAAAGATCGAGTAGGTAGACTAGCTCACTTAGATAGTCTCTGTTCTATTAAATCTATTAGAATGTCCTATTAAGATAGTGTTCAATTAAATGACCCTGTTCGTGTAGCTAGGATAAATCTAGGAGATCCGGTTACACTTAGAAAACTCCACCAGTTAGCGTAGGTTTTAGATTAGTTAGTTTTAAAGTGACAGATTGAGATCCGTAGATTAGGGTAGTTACTGGCCGAGACACTTAAATAGATCTAGAAATGTAAGTTCGATCAAGTTCGATTCTCTTAGTTAGTTAATCTTAGTTTAGTCTAGGTAGTCAAGAGTAGTTAGTCTAGGTAGCATTTAGATTAGGTTGAAACAGATAGTTAGCCTAGAAGATCTTAAAATGGACCAACCCCTAGGATAGATGTAAACTAAGGTAGATAGTTAAATTGCCCAGATAGATTGCTAGGTTAGCCAATGAGTAGATTAGCCTAAGGTAGAAGGTTTAGGTGATTTAGATAAGTTAGATCAGATTTAATTGAAGATCAACCCGGTTAAATTAAGAAGTTGCCTCGGCCCCTTAGTATAAATAGGTGATAACTTTCAGAATAGGCAACAACTGGCTAGGTAGGTTAGCAAGTACCCGTGAAACCCTGTATACAATAAATCCCGTCTTGTATAAATTGCCATACCTTGTACAAAACTAGTGTGAAAATCCCAGCCCTACTCACCCTCTCCCATCTTCCTTGTACAAATGCCCAGAGGTACTTCGAACGGTCTATAAATAGCCATTCTGCTACCTAATGGGTGATGAGGAGGTTCCACTCTCACTCTCATAAAAAGAGACCATTTTCCTTGTATTTCCATCATTCGAAGTAACTCTGTCCATTTTCTCTCTCTCTCTCTCTCTCTCTCTCTCTCTCTCTCTCTCTCTCTCTCTCGGTGCTTTCTCTCTTTCCCTCCCTCATAATATCTCTTCCTCTCTCTTCATGGTAACGTGAGTGTGAGATATGCTTAATTTTTAGAATGCAGTTTTATGATCGGATCTTAAGCTAGTTGGTGAAAGGCAACATCTCCAAGGCTCCTAGTTGGACCGAACCCACCTCCCGTACTACACACCACAGGGAAAGAGATGGGAAACTCGTCTTTTTCTTGGCTTAACATTGGCGCCGTTGGCGAGGAGCCAAATGTTGGCCTTCTATCAACATATCATTTTTTTGTTTGTGTTTTTCTTGATCTCTGTTTAGTTTGTTTTTAAATGTTTGGTTTATTACATGAGCTTTAATCGATTTTGCTGATTTTTTGGTTTTATATCTGTGACTAAGGAAAGAATGTAAAAAAAAAAAAACCAAAAAAAAAAACTCCTCCAACACTACTCTCCCTCGCTGCCCTACTGCACCCACCATCTCCATCTTGTTCCCTCCTTACTACTTGCTGCGTCTTCCTTCTCTCCATCTCTCTCCCCTTCTCTCCCTGCTCCGCTGCTCCCTGCCTTCACCTCTCCCTGCTCCCTGTCTTGATCCCTCACCTATCTATGCTACCTTGTCTGCTCCTGGCTGCCGGCCCCTCACTCCACTACTGCCTGCGCTGCTTGCCTCGCTCCCCTCTGTTACCTTGCCTGCCTGTGCTCACCTGCCTGCGCTCCCTCACCTCCTTCCCATCCCCACCATGCCCTCGCTCCCCTCCTCTCCATCCATCCTCTCTCCTTGCAGCACCCTGTTGCTGCTCACGGCTCTCCTCTCCCCTTGCTGATGCTCCCCCTCCCCCACCTGCGCCCTCTTCATTCCCCTCGGCTACTTCTCCTCACTATTTGCTGCCTCGTGCCTTGCCCTCTCCCCTGCTATAGTTCCATCCCCTCACCTCCATCCACTCACCCCATCCACCTCCTATCCGCCCCCTCTCGTCCGTCCATCTTCTCCCCTACCGTCCGCCCTGGCCTGCCTCTCCTTCCCCTCTGTGGTACATTTGGTGTGCTGCTTAATAGTGTTCATAACACTATAGCGAGGTTTTGGTATGATTATGAAGCCAGTCATTGGGTTTCTAGTTCAGATATTGCCATAGATTATACTAGAGGGTAACTTAAGTTTGAACCCATTCACCTCATAGGTAATCCATCTCAAATATTCTTTTCAATGATATAAATGTTTTTCATTTACTAATTCTTGTATTCTCTCCAATCAAGCAAACTTAATTTTATTCAATCTTTGATGCAATTGCCATGATTTATCTACGAAAGCTTGACCATCTTTTTCAATGGTTTTATCATGATAATGTATGTGGTTTTGGAAATATATAATATATATATAGCTCTAATGGTGTTTTTCAACCACTTTAAGCGATAGCTTCTCCATGTTTTTCAATGGATTAGCAATAGCTAATTTATCATGCTAAGTATATTTGTTAAGCATTACACATCACTCAAACTGAGAACTTTATGATAAAATTCTTTTAAAAGTCATTTTTCTCAATTTTATGAATTTATGAGTTTTAATGATCAATTTACCTTTTTGGATCATTTAGATCCGAGTTACGAATTAGGAGTTATAGCCATTTGAAAATCCTTAATAAGTTTAACTCTTGAAAAGCATATATAATATTCCATTATAAAAACAAAATCTAATTGTTCTTTATTTTCTGGAGTTTTTATAGCAGAAGGTAAATCTATAGTTCGTTAGACTGTAAAAACATACCATTTAATGTATACTATGGGTTATAGATTCAATATGAGCACATAAATCCATTTTTTTTTCAGATTCATAAAACCAGATACTTAGTATTCATAATAACCGAAAAACCCGGTCTACATGCTTAACCAAATGATTAAACCAAAAAAATACACTTAAAAGGTAAATGATTTCACCTCAGATCCTTATGCTCTGACTTAAATTTCAAGGAGGGTCCTTCAGATAAAGTCATGTCTTCCACATTTGAGTCACTCTATAGTTTTCTTCAGTAACCCACATAATTGGTTGTCAGAATGCCGGTTCCATCTATATCTTTATCGGGTCGTCTTCTTCATTTTACCAATAAGTTTTGAAGCAAGAAGAAAAAGAGAGCGGGGGGTAAAATCGCTGAAGGAAAGAAAGATACAGACAGAGCGACAGAGAGAGATCAGACGAGAGAGAGAGAGAGAGAGAGAGAGAGAGAGAGAGAGAGAGAGAGAGAGAGAGAGAGAGAGAGAGAGAGAACTCTTGACAGAGATCGAAAAGGGAGTGATAGGGAACGGCTGACTGCGAGGAAGAGGGAGCTGGAGCGCTGAGTCAGAGACGGATGGAGAGCGCATGCAGGGAGAGACAGATTTTGAAGAGGAGTTGGTGGACAGAACCGTAGATGGAGAGTGCAGATGGGGAGCGCAGATAGCTAGAGAACATGTGAGCGGAAGATAGGAGAGGTATCGTAGGAGGAAGGGAGAAAGTGGCAGATGAGAGAGAGATTCGCAGGTACAAAGATGGAGAGCAGGTGCGCAGATGGATGACGAGTGGTGAGGGAAAGAGAAAGAGAGAGCGGCTGTTTGTGAGGAGGTTTGTGTGTGTGAGTAATTTCAAGAGGGAGATAGGAGCTAATTTGTGAGGGGGGAGAGAGAGAGAGATCATAGAGGGGGAGAGAAGACTTTGTCCAGTGAGACAATAGGAGAGTTGTCCATCGCATTCAGGCAGAGAAATGAATGTCTGTTGACCAGGGATGAACCAGTAGGCAAGAGCGCACGTAAATCTGCATGAAAGATCTTCTTCCCATGATCATATTCCAGGATCAATCAGCATAAAATCAAATCATTAAGAAAGAGAATACAACAGAAGAATCCATGCCTCTATTCATGACCAGAATACTAGAATGCTCTTCCCTCATAACAAAAGCAAGCCTCTCCTCTCCACTAGAACGAATGAATTTATCAATGCTTCTCCTTTTCCCATCCTCGTGAGAGAGAGAGAGAACGAGGCAGTTACCAGCCTCTCACTTTCAACACCATTGTATTCTTGTTTCCCATTGAATCCCTTCCATAGAATTTGAATTTACTCATTTTGAAAACAATTTTTAAGTCCATTTGACATATGTCGATTAAGGAGTTGTTGGCTTTGAATTAACCAGTAGTCCTTGGTGTATCCTCTTCCAACAACATTCACAAGGGTGAGTTCTTCAAAACTAACTTTCAATAAGGCTATTAGTAGATCTCATAACATTTCTTTGTTTCATTTTGAAAACCATCACATGAATATGCATTTGGCCTCTCAACATAATTTCGAAATTGATCAATTAGGTTGTATTTCAATCTTTCGCATTGTGTCGACCTCAACAATTCTTTTCGTCCAAGGCACCTGAATGTCTTATAAGCATTTTCACCTGCAAAACTTTATTTTGACTGGTATATTTTGCAGTGTCCTCAATCGATAAGGATTCATCGATTTTTATCCAGAACCCCTTCAATTGTGAAGCAATGTTACTAAATCTTTGATTTGAGCTAGAACTCCAAATTTTCTTCGATAATCTTTGATGGAAAGTGGTTAGTTATTATTTGAACAAGTTTGAACTTGCCAACTATATTTTATTTTGTGGAATCTTTTTGGACCTTATGATAAGATCATGGTCCTAATTATTCAAGGACATCCTTAATCTTCAAAAGGGTATTTTCGCTGGTTTGTTGTCTTTGTCTTGAATTGAACTTTGCTTGTCGTTGTTTGCAAGACCTTTAGCCTTTGGACCTTTCCTTGAAACTTAAGTCAGTGCCTTAAAGATACCTGGGCATCTTTTATTAATCATGATATAAAGTGATTTCATCATTACAATATGGCGAAAAATTGCCAATTAATAAAACTACTTAGCAACTGTCGATATTATCATCCATCAAAGTCACTTATGAGTGTTGCTAAAAATAGCTTATTGCTATTTAACAAACTTACTAAAAATAACAACATAGTAAAAATAGCTCTAATTTGTCTGATATAACTGTCATTTGAAAATTGATTATGACATTTGAACATGCCATAGAATTTCATAGCTACTCTTTAACATAGCCACATTCGTATATCAGTAAAAAGTGGCATAATAGTAGATTTTGCACATATGAGATACATCTAGCACATTTTCTTCTAGAAAATCAGCATCAATGATTGTAGTTGCTGAAATTTTAAAATTTTGACCAAAAAAATGCACTACATCCTTGCTCCCCTCTCTTTCCCTCTGGTTCTACTCTGCTCTTTCCCCTTGTTCCCTTCCTGCCCTGGCCTGCCTCCATTCCCTGCCTCGCTCCCTCCCCCTCCTCGACTGCCTACTCCATGCCCCTTCCTTTCCCTGATCGCTCCCTCCCCCTCCTTGGCTACCTGCTCCACGGCCCCACGGCCTCCTCTGCTGCTGCTACCTCACGTCCTCTGCTCCCCTGCTGTCCCCCCTGGCCTTTCCACCTCCTCCATGCCCTCGCTGCCTTTCCTTTCGGCCACCTCCTCCCTCGTCCGTCTGCCTGTTCGCCCTCTCCCATTGTGCCACCCTCCTCCAAAAATATTAGGTTTTTTTTTTTTTTTTTTTGTATTTAAATTTTTGTTATTTTTATTTTTCATTATCTTTTGTCCTTCATTTTTTTACATTTTTTGAGCACTCATGAATTTATTTATTCTCTCTTCTTGAGTTAACTTGGATTTTATGATTTTATTTTATTTCTTTATATTATTTTTTGCGGCCTTTTTCAAAAGAAGGGTTTAGTAGATTTTTTTTTTTTTTTTCTCATCTCTCTTTTTCTACAACTGCCTTCCCAACTTCCCAAACCCATATTGCCCAATTTTTTTTTACTTTCTCGGTCTTCTACATTCCCCAATTCTTATCATCATAACTTTTTGCTTTCTCAAGATCCCAATTCTCACATTTCTAGGTTCAAATTTTCCAAGTAAAGTTTTGAGTTCCCAGAATTTTTGACTTCCTCATATTTGATTCCCACACTTTCTGAGTCCCCAGATTCTCCATGTTTTCTTGAATCCCCAAAATCCCTAGTTTTTTGACTCCCAGTTTTATTGAATCCCAAAACCCTCACGTTTTCTGACTCCCCAAATTCCCACGTTTTTTTGAATCACAAAAATCCCAGTTTTTTTGAATCCCCCAAAATCTCAGTTTTCTTGAATCCCCAAAACCCCTAGTTTTTTGACCCCCAGTTTTATCGAATCCCCAAAACCCCCAGTTTTTTGACTCCCAATTTTATTGAATCCCAAAACCCCCATGTTTTTAGACTCTCCAAATTTCCACGTTTTTTTGAATCCCAAAAATTCCAGTTTTTTTGAATCTCCAAATCCCCTAGTTTTATTGACTCCCCAATACCCCCAGTTTTTTGACTCCCATTTTTCTTGAATCCCCAAAATCCCCCATTTTTTGACTAGCAGTTTTTTGAATCCCCAAAATCCCTAGTTTTTTGTGAATCCCAAATTTGTTAGACTTTTTGTGATTTCCGAATTTGCTAGACTTTTTGTGATTCTCCAGTTTTTCGAATCTTATAAAAATAAATAAAAAATAAAAATAAAAATAAAATAAAAAGAAGAAGAAACAAAACGAAACAAAACCACTATTTGGAACATTGTGCATCATCAGTCATCTCTTGAAGAGCAATCTTACATATAAATTCATTTATCCATCCATCCACAAACAACATGTCGACTACTCAACTATCAAGCATTAGCATGCAACGTCAGGAGACAGTTTGTACATACCTTCATCGGATCTATCACATAGGAAAGTACTGTCATCCACCAATCCCAACATCACTGATCATCAAGAACTTTATCCAAGGTCTGAGGAGCGACATTCACTATCAAATGAAGAACCTCACCTCTTACACTACATTGAAGCACGTTCTTGTTGATGCCATGAAGATTGAATCCACATTGTTGACAATTCAAGATACTGACTCCGAATCTAAGTTGGATGAAGTATCTGGATTACCATCAATAAGAGGTTCAAGAATTTTGACAACGCTAATGCAAAATAACGGAGAGACAAGAGAAGAACAAGCTTCACCAGGAAGGGATGATGACCAACATGAATCAACAAGTCAAGATCAAGATCAAGATCTGGAACATGATCCAAAGGCATGTGCCGCGACTTGTAATGTAATGTTACTTCAAAGAGGGCAATGTTCATATTGCTTTGAAAACCATCACATTGCCAATTGCCCAACTAAGAAGTTTCATGTTGCAAAACCAGTAGTAGCAGGAAAGCATCAAAAGTTCCAAGATCCACCCTTGACAACAAGCAAGCAAGTTGAGCAGATGGCGCACCGAAGAAGTTCATCTTCAAGAGATGGGCCCATTTTGAAGACAATAGGTGAAAGATTGGAACCACTTGTGCATTCGCCATGTGCATCACCAAGATCTACGAGAGCCGAAACCCACGACAGTTCTTCACTATATTATGTGGAAGGACCTAGTGAAGAGCGTATACTAGTTTATGCAATCCAGCTCCGAGGCGATGGCATTTTGCCAATGATACGATGCTATGGATGTGGCGGAAGACATAGAATGCCCACACAAAGATAACTCAACAACCTTCATGGCATTATGTTCAAATTGTGGCATTGGACATCCCTGCCTAGATTGTCCATTGCGATTACAATCGACTATGGCAAAATCCATCTTTGCAATGCATGTGAGTCGCCAAAAGGCAAATCCAGTCACCCAGCGCTACAAATGCAAGATCATGATTCCACCAAGCTTTGAAATGGTTGCTGAATCGAGGGATATTGCAAAGGTCGCCAAATGTGCTAAAACATCCGTCAAAAAATTTTGTACCTTCAAACATGACGAAACTGGTAGAGACAATCAAGCAACAAGCGACAATTGATCTTATGAAGAAACTGCCAGAAATTGTTCAGCAAGCCATACAACGATTCTTGGACGTTGTAATACCAATTGAGCTCACAACTTGTAAGCCTTATGATTCACAAGTCAAATGTGCTTTCACGAAGACTCCTACGGATAACAATGACAGAGGCAAGGCCAAGGCAGTTGATTACAACCCATTGCAGAGATCAACAACAAGTAGTCAACCCCTAAAGCCAACATGTTCCAGCAGCAAGCCGACCAACACAATGACAAATTCGGTCTCAATGATCAAAGGGCCAAATCTAGGAAATTCAAGCACTTCAAGTATCAAAACCTTGTACTCAAGCGGTACTCTTGACTGCCGAAGAAAGTCTTCAAGTTCAAGCATATCATGAACACATGGATCGATTAAGCAGTCAATCAACCCTATCTTGTCTGTTGCGAACCTTCGACAATACCACCGATAACAGCTGCACAATTATAGGAAGATCCATGCCAACAAGTGTTATCTTGGGACACGGTTTTCAATGACGACAACTATCCATTTGTCGAGGAACAAGGCTATCAAGAATGGCCACAAGAATTTTATTGAAAATTGGGCAAGTCCGGGTTCTTGCGACACCATCCATCAATAAAGCATCAGGTTTTACATAAGCGAACACTTATTTATGCTTTTCTTGAGGCAAAACAAAAATATATATCTATGCTCTCTACAATTGTGACAATGCCATGGACTCATCAACAACAAAATGCTACCATCCCAAAGATCTGTCACAGGCAGTGCCATGGCACTGGCACCTGTTTGGTCATGGGAGAATGTTGCCCGATTCTAGGAATGACATGGAATATTCTAAAAGTCAGCAAAAGACTCCTATAGGAAACCCAAATGCTACATGAATGTGGTAGAGAGTCGGAAATATTAGGATCAGACAACCAGTTGGCATTCTGCACATATAAGTCCAACATTGGGCCTTTAGGCTAGAAAGTGCCATGTCCACTAATATTTAAATAAAATATTTTTAACTTAGCTTTTGCAAGTTCCTAAGTTAAGAAACACAACTTGCACCCAAGAAACACAAAGTGATTCGGACGGTCAAGATTGTGATCCTAATGGAACTTTAGTAGCCAATGGGTGATGAGGAGGTTCCACTCTCATTCTCATAAAAAGGGACCATTTTCCTTGTATTTCCATCATTCAAAGGTTAATAGAACTTTGCCCATTTTCTCTCTCTCTCTCTCTCTCTCTCTCTCTCTCTCTCTCTCTCTCTCTCTCTCTCTCTCTCTCTCTCTCTCTCTCTCTCTCTCTCTCCCCCCGCTTGGTTCTCCTTTCTCTCTCTGTCTCTCTGTCTCTCTCTTGGTGCTTTCTCTCTTTCCCTCTCTCATAATCTCTCTTCCTCTCTCTTCATGATAATGTGAGTGTGAGATATGCTTAGTTTTTAGAATGTAGTTTTATGATCGGATCTGTGATTAAGGAAAGAATGTAAAAAAAAAAATCAAACAAAAAAAACTCCTCCAACACTACTCTCCCTCGCTGTCCTACTGCACCCACCATCTCCATCTTATTCCCTCCTTACTACTTGCTGCGTCTTCCTTCTCTCCATCTCTCTCCCCTTCTCTCGATGGTCCGCTGCTCCCTGCCTTCACCTCTCCCTGCTCCCTGTCTTGATCCCTCACCTATCTATGCTACCTTGCTTGCTCCTGGCTGCCGGCCCCTCACTCCACTATTGCCTGCGCTACTTGCCTCGCTCCTTGCAGCACCCTGTTGCTGCTCACGACTCTCCTCTCCCCTTGCTGATGCTCCCCCTCCCCCACCTCCGCCCTCTTCATTCCCCTCGGCTACTTCTCCTCACTATTTGCTGCCTCGTGCCTTGCCCTCTCCCCTGCTATAGTTCCATCCCCTCACCTACATCCACTCACCCCATCCACCTCCTATCCGCCCCCTCTCGTTCGTCCATCTTCTCCCCTACTGTCCGCCTTGGCCTGCCTCTCGTTCCCTTCTGTGGTACGTTTGGTGTGTTGCTTAATAGTGTTCATAATACTATAGCGGGGTTTTGGTATGATTATGAAGCCATTCATTGGGTTTCTAGTTCAAATATTGCCATAGATTATACTAGAGGGTAACTTAAGTTTGAACCCATTCACCTCATAGGTAATCCATCTCAAATATTCTTTTCAATGATATAAATGTTTTTCATTTACTAATTCTTGTATTCTCTCCAATCAAGCAAACTTAATTTTATTTAATCTTTGATGCAATTGCCATGATTTATCTACGAAAGCTTGACCATCTTTTTCAATGGTTTTATCATGATAATGTATGTGGTTTTGGAAATATATAATATATATATAGCTCTAATGGTGTTTTTCAACCACTTTGAGCGATAGCTTCTCCATGTTTTTCAATGGATTAACAATAGCTGATTTATCATGCTAAGTATATTTGTTAAGCATTACACATCACTCAAACTGAGAAATTTATGATAAAATTATCTTAAAAGTCATTTTTCTCAATTTTATGAATTCTATGGGTTTTAAGGATCAATTTACCTTTTTGGATCATTTAGATCCGAGTTACGGATTAGAAGTCTTCCCTCATAACAAAAGCAAGCCTCTCCTCTCCACTAGAACGAATGAATTTATGAATGCTTCTCCTTTTCCCATCCTCGTGAGAGAGAGAGAGAGAACGAGGCAGTTACCAGCCTCTCACTTTCAAACACCATCGTATTCTTGTTTCCCAATGAATCCCTTCCATAGAATTCGAATTTACTCATTTTGAAAACAATTTCTAAGTCCATTTGACATATGTCGATTAAGGACTTGTTGGCTTTGAATTCACCAGTAGTCCTTGGTGTATCCTCTTCCAACAACATTCACAAGTGTGAATTCTTTTAAAACTAACCTTCAATAAGGCTATTAGTAGATCTCATAACATTTCTTTGTTTCATTTTGAAAACCATCACATGAATATGTGTTTGGCCTCTCAACATAATTTTGAAATTGATCAATCAGGTTGTATTTCAATCTTTCGCATTGTGTCAATCTCGACAATTCTTTTCGTCCAAGGCACCTGAATGTCTTATAAGCATTTTCACCTGCAAAACTTTATTTTGATTGGTATATTTTGCAGTGTCCTCAATCGATAAGGATTCATCGATTTTTATCCATAACCCCTTCAATTGTGAAGCAATGTTACTAAATCTTTGATTTGAGCTAGAACTCCAAAATTTTCTTCGATAATCTTTGATGGAAAGTGGTTAGTTATTATTTGAACGAGTTTGAACTTGCCAACTGTATTTTATTTTGTGGAATCTTTTTGGACCTTATGATAAGGTCATGGTCCTAATTATTCAAGGACATCCTTAATCTTCAAAAGGGTATCTTCGCTGGTTTATTGTCTTTGTCTTGAATTGAACTTTGATTGTCGTTGTTTGCAGGAGCCTTAGTCTTTGGACCTTTCCTTGAAACTTAAGTCAGTGCCTTAAAGGTACCTGGGCATCTTTTATTAATCATGATATAAAGTACATTTCATCATTACAATATGGCAAAAAATTGCCATTTAATAAAACTACTTGGCAACTGTCGATATTATCATCCATCAAAGTCACTTATGAGTGTTGCTAAAAATAGCTTATTGCTATTTAACAAACTTACTAAAAATAGTAACATAGTAAAAATAGCTCTAATTTGTCTGGTATAACTGTCATTTGAAAATTGATTGACATTTGAACATGCCATAGATTTCATAGCTACTCTTTAACATAGCCACATTCGTATATCAGTAAAAAGTGGCATAATAGCAGATTTTGCACATATGAGATACATCTAGCACATTTTCTTCTAGAAAATCAGCATCAATGATTGTAGTTGCTGAAATTTTAAAATTTTGACCAGAAAAATGCACTACATGTTACCCCCCACTTAAATGTGAAGCGTCGTCGCGAACAGAGGAAATAGTCTTTGACATTTGATTTTGTATCATAAAGCCATTTATTTAGCTTTACGATCTTTTCATCTTTTCAGCATCTCAAGGTTTTCTTCATCAATTAATGGGCTCAACACACAATGTAGTGTGATGCTAACCATTATTATTCAACAACATGAATCCAAAGGGCATTGATTCAACCTTTAGATCTTTCAACAACATTGTCTTTATCCAATAAAAATCCTGCATTACATCCAACCCGTGTCTGAATAAAATATGCTCCCACTCCCATCAAATCATAATGTAATGTCCATCATCAGAACCATGCATTGTTGGGAAATGTTGATGCAATCTTCATTGTCGTAACAAGATATGAATGCAGTTTCTCAGCTTTGTGTCTAGGTCTTCATATAATGTAGTGCGTGCAATGCAACCTATTCTAAAAGTTGGATCTTCGTCATTCACATTGTGAATATATCTCATTCTCATAAAAACCTATTCACTCCCCTGAATAATAGATAGATTTTTTTCTCAAACAAATGTTCACGCTATACCTCACATTTCTACTCTCATAGATAGATTTTTAATGAGATCTGATATTTTCTATGATCCAATCATAATTCTCAAGACCTTATGAACAACAAAATAGAAAGCACTTATTGTATTCTCTCCACTCATTTTTCCACTCATCACTCAAAAGATCTCACAAATACTCTCAATAAAAGATCCAAGATGGTCTTCAGCAGCAACAAATGTCTCCGACATAGATCCATAATCATCAATAGGTGTTTTCTCTTTTTAGTTTTTTATTTTTTTTAGTGCTCACCTCCCCACTGGTAATGTTTTATCCATTCCAAATCTTCATATTTCCTCTCAATACCACCCTCATGACACTATTCAACAAAAATGCCCATCCAAGGCATTAGAACATTGCATCCCATCTTCAGATCAATGCATAGTGCAAGTAGACATGAAATACAAGGTCTCAGATTTTTCATCAAATGGATGCATACACCACTGTGTCTAATTGATGCAAGTGTAAATTGTGGGTGTTATGCACTTATTAAATGTATCCACATATATTGTTAAAAATTCACAATTCTAGCTTGACTAGTTTTGGTCATATGACTTGTAAATAGTTAGATGGTCATGATGTGGCTTGTCACACGTGCCAAATAGCATAGGATTCCATTCATAAGGATGTTCTCAAGTAGACCTAAGTGTTAGAACCTTTGGAATGAGTCCAAATTATGCTTAGATACAAGGGAGAAAAAATAGGAGCTATTTTTGGTAATTTTTGCATTGTTGAGGGATCTCCAAGATTCCAACCCTAACTTGGTAGGGATGAAAGATCAACCAAAATTAGCATTAGGGATAGGTTTAGGGTTACTCATACCTACCCAAAATCATGATGGATCATGTATATATAGGTGATGATATCTCACCAAAATCAATCAAGCAATTTCATGTTTTTTCTCTCATAATGGTGCAATTGCTCTCTATGTTCATAATTGTTTGAGTACTTGTGATTACTAATGATTATAGGATTGAATGTAGGTCTGGTGTACAGTACTCAGACTGTGGGAGGCCGTACTTTCACACGTGTGAAGTCTTCTTCAAGGATTTGGGCCATTTAGTGAGGTTCAAGCATAGATTTTTGATGGATTTTGATGGTTCAACTTGTGCTAATCTTATGAAATCATAATCTATTGTTTCCCTCATCATTTCAAGTGTTTTAGGATCCTTATTTGCTGTAATTTTTACAATATACACATATAAATATTTATTTTACTCAAGAACCGTTCTACACTCATCTGTTTGAGGCGTAAAACTTCTAGAAGGGCTTTATACTTTTTTTATTCCATTATTATCAATGAAAATTGGATTTGCCCCTTCTAAGAATTTGTGTTGGAACATTTCGTTCAATATTTTTCTCTCTATTACTTGTTTATCTCTGATCCGAATATATAACATTAAATCAAAATTCTTTTTCATGGATACATTGAGATTACACCATCAACATTCCAACTTTAGCTTTTTCGGTTTACATTTGTAACCCCATGGTCTTTCCAACCATAAATATAAATAGTTGGCATAATGTCCTGCCAATCTTACTAATGAACTGCTATTAAATCTTGACCATGAATGAAACATTCTTAAACTGGCACACGCATCAATATAGGATTCGAATGATCCCGGAACTATAGGCCATCTGAAAAGCAAATTCTTAGACTCATTGGTAGATGCCCTTAACTCTAACTCTTGATGCACTATAGGAAATTCAGGAAGAGGAATGTATATAACATAATTATCGAAATGTTCATAACAATTTCTATCGACAAATATTTCTTGTCCGTACATCGGGGTGATAGGAAAACTGCTTTGACTTGTTATTAATTTTTTTGTTTTTTTTTTCTTGCAATTTTTTTTTCTTCTTTTTGTTTATATTTTTTAAGATCTATAGAAAATGAGGCACATTTTTGTCTCAACATAAATATTTCTTCAATTTGTTGAAAGTTGATCAAATCAGTAGTCCTCAATTTTTCTTCATATATGGATGATTGGGTTTTCATTTCTAATTCTAATGACTTATATGCTCTTTTTCCTTTATCACATTCTAGGGTAAGACTACTGATTTCATTATCTTTTCGTATTATAATATCTTTAATTTTTCTGATCTCATTCTTTAGCTCTTGAATATCATTTTTTTTTCTATCACTTAGCAAAAATTCTATCTTCTTATCCTTCCTCATATCTTGAGGATTTTCTTTAAGAGGAATAGTAGTACGATTTTCATCATCTGTAATTGGTATTATTTCTGGTTCTCTGTTCATTGGAATAGGTTGTTTTGGTATAGATGTATCTTGAATATTATCAACCTTTTCTATTCCATTTGAATTCATTGGATGGTTATTTACATCACAAGGCAATACCTCAGTTTCAAGATCCATCTCTTGATTTTGAATAGAAGCAAAACTTATTCCCATAGGCAAATGATACTCATGGTCATTATTCCTGGAATCCATTAGATGCTCTAAAAGATGTAGTATCGGTTCCCAATCCTGAATAGGAAAAAAAACAAAAATCAAACACACAACAACCGAAATTACTATATTAGTTTGAATAAAATTCTAACATAAAAAAATGTTCTCAACAAGAAAGAAAATACTTGTAAATCTCACTGACACCTTCATAATGTGATATCATCTTTTGTAGTATTTTTTTAATCTCATACCATTTATTCTAACAGGTAATTTTCCTCCTTGTAGGTTTTCCAATCCGACTGTTCCATTAGGATAAACATCCAAAACCTTAAATGGTCCTAACCATCTCATTCTCAACTTACCAGGATGTTTTTGATATTTACTATTGTATAACAGTACATAATCATTTTCTTTGAAGACTCTTTTTTTTATATGTCTATCATGCCATGCTTTTCTTCTATTTTGAACCACTTCTTGGGTAAAAAGTGCTTTAGTTCTTTGTTCCTCTAATTGGTTAAGTCGATTAAGCCTTTCTTGTAATGAATCTATATCTCCCAATCTTTCTTCTATGGCTACTCTTAAACTCAGAACCTGATATTCTAATGGCCCTACTGCTTCTAATCCATATACTAGATTAAAAGGAGTATGTTGAGTAGTAACCTTATAAGCTGTTCTATATGACCATAATGCAATATTCAACTTTTTATCCCAATTTGTACGATGTTTTTCACAAACTTTCGTGAGTATCTTGCATATAGTTTTATTTCTGGCTTCAGCTTGTCCATTTCCTCTAGGGTAGTAGGGTGAAGATTTTTTATGCACAATCATGTAGTCTCTAGTCAATACTTCTATAGTATTATTTAGGAAGTGTTTTCCCCTGTCGCTAATAAGTTCAATAGGACATCCAAATCTGCATATTATATTTTCATACAGAAATTGAGCAACTACTTTTTGGGTATTATTTGTAAAAGCTCTAGCCTCCACCCATTTTGTAGCATAATCTGTAGCAGCTAAGATATAGCCACATTGTGTTGCTTTTGTTGCTGGACTTATTGGTCCAACAAAAGTGCGATTAATATAGGTGCTTCAATAAGTTTTTGCTTCAAAAGATCAAATCCTTTTTGACACTCAACCTTCCAAACAAAATCTATATCTTTTTTTAGAAGCTTAGTGAGTGGAAGTGCTAATATAGCATATTTTTCTATGAAACGTCTGTAATAACCACAATGTCTAAGAAATCCTCTTACTTGACTAGTATTTTTTGGTGGAGGTAATTCAGCTATAACTTTTACTTTTTGTGGTTCAGTCATAATCCCATTTCTAGAGACTATATGACCCAATAAGATTCCATGTTTTACTTCAAAAACACATTTTTCAGGATTTAGAGCTATAACATATGTTCTACATTTCTCAAAACATTTTCTTAGTGGAATCACATGGGGTTCATTACCACTAAATACATTAAAATCATCTAAGAAAATTTCCATGAAATCTCTTAGATATTCTTTAAAGGCTTGTGTAACCACCCTTTGAAACTTAGTTGGAGCATTACATAATCCAAAAGGCATGACTTTATAAGCATATACCCCCCTAATCAGTAGTAAAAGCAGTTTTTGGCTGATCTTTTTCTTGTATTGATACTTGAATATAACCACTAAAACCGTCAATGAAAGAGTACAATTGGTGTCCACCAACTGCATCTAACACACTATCAATAAATGGTAGTGAAAAACAATCTTTCTTTGTGGATGCATTAATTTTTCTATAGTCAACACATCTCCTTAATTTACCATTCTTCTTGGGTACAATGACTATAGGGGATACCCACTCACTAGTGGGTATTTCATATATGAAACCCACATCTAATAGCTTTTGTATTTCTTCTTTTACTAATAATAAATATTTTGGATTAAGCCTGCAAGTTCTTTGCCTTATCGGTTGCGTGTCGGGTAGTAATTCTATTTTATGTGTACATATGCTTGGGGGTATTCCTTTTAAATCTTTATAATTCCAAGTCACTGTATTCCCGTAATAAATCTTGTAACCGATTTCTATCATTGTAGGACAATTGAGCACCAATGGTGACAAATGTTTCCTCCTCTTCTTTTCCTGAATTAACTTTAATAGTAGCTGGAGATCGGGAGTATTGTCCTTCTAGAGGATCCATAGGATTTAGGGTCTTGTAGCTATGTCTACATCCTCTACTGCATACTTTTGAAAGAAAGGTGGATATTGAGATATTGCTCTTTCTAGATGTTGATCATTTCTCTGTTTAATTCTTCTTTCCTTATCTTCAGTATCTAGCTCATTACACATCACCATATTACATCGTACATCAACAGTGTAATTTGTACTAAATATTAGCCAATCAATTAATTCCATATCACTCTCTATTTCCTCGCATACTCCTTCATCATTTTTTAATGATGAATTTAATACGTACGGATCAATTTCTATGGGTGCTTCTTCCTTTATTGCTTTGTTTTGATTAACTTTTGTTTCTTGTAATATAAAGCCAACTTGAGGATCACTAGTTTGGTAATTACTAGTAGTTATAGATGAAGTTCAGTTTGTAGTGTCATTTTTATTTTCAGAGGAAATATCAGATTCTAGCCTAGATCTTCCAGTTAAGCTAGAACTAGTGGTCATTTTTACTTTAACAATTTTCCCTGTTTTTGTCCATATTATCAAAGTATCTTTATCCCAGTCATGAGATACTTTAGCTTGTTTCAACCATGGCCTTCCTAGGAGAAGTGGATATGGAGTATTGATAGAATGCATTTTAATAACCACATAATCTACTTCATACTTCTCTCCTGCTATACAAGTTTCAACTTTTCTTGCAATATCGAGAGGTTTTACCTTTCTGTGATCTGCCATTCTTATAATAAAAGGTGCATTTTCCAGATTGTCTATCCCAACTTTCATTTGAATTTCCTCTGGCATAATATTTACTCCAGATCCTCCATCTATGAAAACTCCCTTAATATAATAATCGTTCACATCAGCATCTATCATAGGATTAAGGGGATCTGTAGTAATATTATGAGAATGGATTTCATAAGGAATTTTCTTTGTGAGAGATTTATAAAGAGCTTTCTTGCATTCTGGTGATATTTGTATTAACTGTGCAAAAGATATGTTGGGTATCATAGAGCCTAGATCTTTAATTATATCATAGTATTCCACTCCTTTTGATATACCTAGTCTCTTTTTACCCTTGTTTCTTGAGTGATTTATTATTGGATTTGGTGGCTTTTAAAATGCCATGAAGGGAGATTCTCTTTCCACCTCATTCATTGCTTCCTCATGAACTTCTCTATCTGCATCTCTGCTAGGATATATTGCTTCATATATAAGTGGCTTATCTACATTCTTCTTATGTTCTATCGTCGGTAATCCCATGGTCTCATTTATCATAGGAGATATAGGATTAGCAATCGCTTGTGCTCTAGTAATAGCTCCAACCATAATGTCATAATCATGAGGATTGGAAATAGCTTCTACTTGAATTAAGTTGGTACTAGAAGCTTCCAATTTTTCCTTCTGTTTTACATTTTTTGGACAATTTTTTTGGAAATGTTCTCCACCACAATTTTTACATATATATTTATAATCTGCATTCTTAGGGTTTGGACATTCATTTGCCATATGCCCCATCCCTTGGCATCGATAACATTGTATGTTATTTTTAACTGGATAAGATCTTTTGTTTGAATTATTTCCATTATTATAATTCTTTCTATACTGTTCTTGGCTAGATTGTGGTTGTCCATATGATGATATTGGCATTTGTGGTTGAGAATGAGTCAAATAGACCGGATAATAAGGAAGTCCATTATATGGTGGTGTATGATTCATATTTTGTGTAGACGATCCATTATAAAAAGCTGGTGTAGGTAACACAACAGGAGGATAATTTTGTCCATAATTATATTTAGGATTTACATTAGCCACTAGAAGATTTCTTAATTTACCTCCCTGTCCTTTTTTGTTATAATAGCATTTTGTAGTATTATGATTTGATCTTTTATAAATTTCACAAAATTTTGAGGTCAAAGGCATATTCATTGGTAATGGTGGAGGTATAGAAGGTGGTGCATACAATTGTTGTTGATAAGGACAGTTATTGGTGATATGTCCACTGCCTCTACAGTTAGTACACCATACTCCTAGTCTTTGAGGTTCATTATGTCCTTTTATATTGAGCTCACTAATTTTTTAATTGACCGTGTTTAATAATTCATCTTTCACTTGCCTTAATGATTTCCTTAATACTTCCTCAAAATTATTTCCTCTATTCTTATCTTCGCTTGATCCTTTATTAAAATTTGGATTATCTTCTAAAGATACATCCACCCATGTTTTTTGTCTTGTTTTAGAGGATTCTCCCATAACTTTAGTAGTATGTTCCAAAGCTATAGCTCTTGAAACTGCATCTTCAAATGTTTTTGGTGATTCAGAAGTGAGAACATACGCCATCTCATAGGGTAATCCAGGTACAAACCAAGCTATGAAAAATTCCTCTCTAGGAGGTTCTGGTAGCTTTTTTTGCCAAAGATTGTATTCGACTCACAAAATATTTAGTAGTTTCTTTTTCTCTCATCTTGATTTGACTTAACTGTCTTATAATTTGATTAGCATAGTTGATTTGTCTGTATCTATCCAAAAAATTGGTTTTCAATTTATCCCAAGTAGATACTTTAATACAATTCAATCTAAACATATCTTTATCATCATCTTCTAAATGTTCTCGACACACATTCATGAATCTTTGAATATGTAAATCTGCATCCTTATCTTCTCTTCCTTTAAAAATTGGAAGGATTGCATGAGTCCTCCCATTTTTATTTCTTCCTGTATTTCTTCCAGTTTTAGATGAGTATGATATACTACTTGTGTTATTTTTGTCATTTGTGTTATTTGATAGTTCTTCTTCCATTGTTTTTGAATTTGCTATGATCTTATTTGAATCCTTTATTGATGATGTCTTATCTGGTGAGAAAGCTCTTTCTTTTGTTATTGGTTCACTTATGCTGTTTATAATTTCTCTAGTTTCTCTAGCTAGCTTCTCAAATATTTCTTTTCTCCAAGCTCTTTCTTGAGCTCTTCGATCTCTCTCTTCTCTTTGTTTGTCAAACTGAGTATCACTCATTCAAGACATTTATGTGGTTTACTTTGAGTGACTTCCCGTCTACTTCAAAATAACACCTCAAGGTTAGGATGGTGGGGCTAGGCTTCACACTTACACCTCTCTGTCCAACACTATACCTTAATCAGCATCACTGATTACTAGATTCTGCTCTACTCAATCATCATAACAAAGTTCCTTCCAAAAATTCACCAATATTATCACTTAATATCATTCGTCCAACATCATCAAAACATTTTTATCATAGTATAGTCAATTTTAAAAATTCCAACTTTTTTGTTCATTGACTTACCTAATGTTTATAGATTGTAACTATTAAATTCCTGAGATTCCGAAGTATGCCAAGTACCGAACATGTATATTTGAGCTATTATGCGAAAAGTTCATGTTTCAAAGAAAAAGGTAAGTTTTAGATCAAACTCTCTTGGATCACCAAGACGCATAGAACTAGCTCTTATATTAACTAACTCCTGAGAATAAAAAGAGATTTCTGCCAAAGGAAAGCATATTCTCAAGTAAAGTCGTAATGATCTATGGGTCGAAGTCATTCATCACAAGCAATCTCTAACATAGAGATCTTTAATCATCATCTATATAGATATCATTGAAAATATCTATCAATATATTTCCCGCAATATCCATAGATCGAACAAGATTGTTAAATGAATGTTGTTCTTGTTCTTGCCAATAGAAGTATTCGCTATTACCCAACTCACTCAATGATTCTATTATTTCAGAGTAAGATGGTATAAATCTACCCCATCCCTCTGTTAAGGATAAAATGTCTTGTACTTCTTGAATAGTGGTCGGAGTAGGCCAACTCTGAGAGAAAGCTTGATTAGTTTCAACTATAGGCTGAATTGTTTCTATATTTTTCAAGGATGGTATATAAGGTAATCCCATACTATAGTCATATATCTTCTGTAATAAACATTTATATTGCTTCTATAGATGTTCTGGGGCCTTGATAGAATAACTTCCACTGGGTAAACTTTTCCTATGGTTTCACTAATTTCAGAGTCTACTGTGGCCCAACATATGCCATTCAGGGTATATTCTATATTTAAATATATATGATCAATTAAACCCAATTCATATAATGTTTTTAGAAACTCTAATATCACTTTTCTTTGAAATTCAGACTATATCCAAAATTGATAACAATCTATAGTTATAGTAACAGGATAACTGTCTCTCTCTTTATTTATTAGTCCTGGCATTTTTAATTACTTTCACTATCTTGTAAACAGGTTTAGATTCACTTTGTTTCCAAGTTTGTCGATAAGAATGCCAAATTCCCTTGATTAATACTTCATATTTCTTTACTACGTTTCCTTGAGTATTGGTTTGGGTTACTCTTATTTCACCTATTCCATGTGAGGTTTCCTTAGGAGATTCATACCATATACAGTTTCCTCTATACAATACCTCACAATGTCTATTCCACTCGGGATGTTCATGATATGGAGTTTTAGATTCGTCAATTTTCTCTTCCTTTTGATATATTTTAAGTCATTTCTTTAACACAAATTTTATATTCGAACATCATATAGATATATAAGTAATTAATATGGCTTTACATAATTAAAATTTATTCCTCCCATAAATTTACGAATATGCCTACGATACTTACGGGGCACACATTTATAAGGGGGAGTTAGAAATAGCCATACTATTTTAGTGATCGGCCGTATCAATCTAACATAGTCTATTATGTTTTTCTCTTCAACAATTTGATAAGTTCTTCATACTAGATGAAGATAGACACAATTTACTTTAAGCTTGTCCACAAAACCAGTGTCTATAAAAAAAAAATAACGCAGATCTTCCTGCTTGATCATAAGGATATGCATATCTGTATAAATCTACTATTGTTGTTTTATTTAACAAATTAGCTTCCCATCCATAATCGTTGGTTTTAGTATAATCCAGCTCCGAGGCGATGGCATTTTACCAATGATACGATGCTATGGATGTGGCGGAAGACATCGCAAATGAAAATGCCCACACGAAGGTAACTCAACAACCTTCATGGCATTATGTTCAAATTGTGGCATTGGACATTCCTGCCTAGATTGTCCATTGCGATTACAATCGACTGTGGCGAAATCCATCTTTGCAATGCATGTGAGTCGCCAAAAGGCAAATACAGTCACCCAGCGCTACAAACGCAAGATCATAATTCCACCAAGCTTTGAAATGGTTGCTGAATCGAGGGATATTGCAAAGGTCGCCAAATGTGCTAAAACATCCGTCAAAAAATTTTGTACCTTCAAACATGACGAAATTGGTAGAGACAATCAAGCAACAAGCGACAGCTGATCTTATGAAGAAACTACCAAAAATTGTTCAACAGGCGATACAACGATTCTTGGACGTTGTAATACCAACTGAACTCACAACTTGTAAGCCTTATGATTCACAAGGCAAATGTGCTTTCACGAAGACTCCTACGGATAACAATGACAGAGGCAAGGCCAAGGCAGTTGATTACAACCCATTGCAGAGATCAACAACAAGTAGTCAACCCCTAAAGCCAACATATTCCAGCAGCAAGCCGACCAGCACAATGACAAATTCGGTTACATCAATGATCAAAGGCCCAAATCTAGGGAATTCAAGCTCGACACGGCCACCCATCCAACAAGCACCAGCACTTCAAGTATCAAAACCTTGTACTCAAGCGATACTCTTGACTGCCGAAGAAAGTCTTCAAGTTCAAGCATATCATGAACACAAGGATTGATTAAGCAGTCAATCAACCCTATCCTATCTGTCGCGAACCTTCGACAATACCACCGATAACAGTTGCACGATTATATGAAGATCCATGCCAACAAGTGTTATCTTGGGACACGGCTTTCAATGACGACAACTATCCATTTGTCGAGGAACAAGGCTATCAAGAATGGCCACAAGAATTTTATTAAAAATTGGGCAAGTCCGGGTTCTTGCGACACCATCCATCAATAAAGCATCAGATTTTACATAAGCGAACACTTATTTATGCTTTTCTTGAGGCAAAACAAAAATATATATCTATGCTCTCTACAATTGTGACAATGCCATAGACTCATCAACAACAAAATGCTACCATCCCAAAGATCCGGCACAGGCAGTGCCATGGCACTGGCACCTGTTTGGTCATGGGAGAATGTTGCCCGATTCTAGGAATGACATGGAATATTCTAAAAGTCGGCAAAAGACTCCTTTAGGAAACCCAAACACTACATGAATGTGGTAGAGAGCCGAAAATATTAGGATCAGACAACCAGTTGGCATTCTGCACATATAAGTCCAACATGGGCCTTCTCTCTCTCTCTTTCTCTCTCTCTCTCTCTCTCTCTCTCTCTCTCTCTCTCTCTCTCTCTCTCTCTCTCTCTCTCTCTCTCTCTCTCTCTCTCTCTCTCTCTCTCTCTCTCTCTCTCTCTCTCTCTCTCTCTCTCTCCCCATCTCCTCTCTTTCCGCTTGGTTTTCCTTTCTCTCTCTGTCTCTCTGTCTCTCTCTCTCTTGGTGCTTTCTCTCTTTTCCTCTCTCATAATCTCTCTTCCTCTCTCTTCATGATAATGTGAGTGTGAGATATGCTAGTTTTTAGAATGTAGTTTTATATCGGATCTTAAGCTAGTTGGTGAAAGGCAACATCTCCAAGGCTCCTAGTTGGACCGAGCCCACTTCCCGTACTACACACAACAGGGAAAGAGATGGGAAACCCATCTTTTTCTTGGCTTAACATAACATTTTCTTTCTTCAGCTCCCTCTCAAAGCATGATAGCTTGACGACTCCAAAATTGCTCCTTTGTTTCTCGAACAGACCTTGGTCTAAGGCCTTTGTGAAAATGTCAGCTACCATCTCCTTCATTCCAATGAGAGTAGTTTGCAACATCTTCTTCTCGATCAGATCCCTTATCAAGTGGTACTTGATTGCAATGTGTTTCGTTCCTGAATGAAACACAAGGTCTCTTGTCAGATGTATTGCAGATGTGTTGTCCATCTGCAAAACCAGAGGTTCATTTCTCGTTTCACCCAGTTCGTCAAGGAACTGTTTGAGCCAAATTATTTCATTGGCCATCTTTGCTACTGCTATGTACTCTGCTTCGCAGGAACTGAGCCACAATGGTCTGTGCTTCTTGCTGACCCAGAGAATTGCTGCACCTGATGCGATGGTGCATCCTCCTGAGACACTTTTGCAGTCATCCTTGAGAGATGCCCATCTAGCATCACTGTAGGAAAGCATCTGGAACCCTGCATCATGACAATAACACAAACCAAAATCTTTTGTTAATTTTTGCTATATAAGGGCTGAATTCGAGTCATTTGTCACCTTTCTAGTGAAGCTTTGTTCAAATTTCGACTAAATTTTCCAAGTTCTCTGAATACGACCAAACTTCATACAAGCCATCATCTGCATACTCTGAATCCAGATCTGTGCTCTAAACTGCTGTTACTACAATCCAACTCTTGTTATCCACTGTTTTTCTCGTTTCCATCACTTTTTACCTTTTCCACCATTTTTTCTACTTTTTCGCACTTTAACTATCACTGCTAATATGGCCTCCTCATCTTCTGACGACTCTGGCACCAAGCAAGTGATCTAGAGAGAAATACCATCAGCCACCTAGATTTGGCCCTTGCCTTCTGAAGCCCTGATTAAACCATGGCTCCTGCTGATTCCCAGTTGTCTTTGGACAATCTGGCATGGTTGCTGGTGATCAACTTTTCACCGCCACGCCAGACCACTTTCACCCCATCTTTGCCTTCCGTACTCGTCATTTTAAACTTAGAAGTCTATTATTTTAGAGTTGGGTCCAAATGGAGACTCACATGAATCATGTGAAATCCAATGTACTTTTTTAAGACCTTTTGGATCAAGTTGGGTCCAAGATGAATGGATAGGATTAGTGTACATATTAGCCAATAGTATTTTGGAACAAGGGCCTTCTCCATTTTTAAAAAGGCACCTCATGTACTCTATTTTGCAGGCTTAATGAGAAGGAGGAAACTCTACCAAATTGGAGAGCCAAGCATCCTCATTTGCTAAGCACTCATGCTGATGCTTTTGTTGTGTGTTTCTAATTGTTTTCATTTCTATGTTGTTGTTTTAATAGTTATGGTTTCTCCATTAGCATGCATCTTGAGCTTTTGAGCTAACCTCCCTCTCCACTCTATCTCTCTCTTTCTCTTCTCTCCTCTCTACCTCTTCTATTCTTCTCTTCTCTTTCACACAAAATCATGATGAATGCTAGTGTAGTGGAGTAGAGTTAACGGTGGGTAGTGTTAGTGGTGAGTAGAGTTAAGGGAGAAAGTAGAGAACTAACTAAAAGTAGCATCTACTCATAGCTAGGCACCTATCCAGTGTTCTAACCCTTGTTGACATGCGGGAGGGCTATGCTACCAAGATCTTTGACCCTACACGGAGACCGCACCTTCGACCAAGATCTTCTATATGACTCTCAAGCAGAAGCCACTACAACCTCTCAGAATGATTCTAACATGTCCACACTTGAGATTGCATCTCCTCCTCGCGGCCTCTCACCACATCGCACCAGTTTTCCTCCTCGTGCCTCTTCTCCACCTCTCACCTCTACTTCTCCACCCAAATTTGATCGTCCATCAACTTCCACAGTTCTTCCTAACCCAGTGGACAACCTCCTTGATCTTGTGGCGGTACACAAACACTGGTACAATAAAGTCTTTACGGTGCCCGACTCCGAACAGCCGACTCTCTTCGAAAAGAAATATCCAGACATCACCACCAGAGGCAGCTATACACATTAGAGAAAACATGGGCCCAAAGAGGGCCCTATAAGAAATGCCATGTAGGAGAGAGAGAAATAATATAAAGTAATTAAAATATCATTTTCTAACTTCTTTAGGCATCTGCCCGCACTACTTTCCATGTAAATGAATGCACGTTAGTTTAGTCAAATCAAACTTGACCGGTGTTTAACCACAGTTAAAGTACAATTTTTCAAAATGTTGAAATATTCCCTCCCAATAGTTGGGAACACTCAAAAATTTGAATTAGGAGTGACATTTCAGAAACAAAGCCTATGCCATTTCTATCTCCAGGGTCAAACAAATGTTTAGCGCCATCTCTATCTCCAGTGTCATCTCCAGCTTTGTTATTGTCATTGTGTTGTTTGTTACTATACTACTGTATTGATGACAAAGCTTTATCATCTTCATGTGGATCTGTCACCAGAATATGTTCCGCTCAGGACGAGAAATTCAAAGCAACCCAAATTGTCAACTTCTAATATGATCCGATATAGGGAGGAAAAGCTAAAGCATGTAGATTTATGGTCATCAAAAACATTGTATCCTATTGATCCATGTTCATTGGAACATCCGGATTTTCATTCGCTGAGTCAATTAATAATCTATATGTGTCATGGCAAAATGGCCTTTTGGGTTATTGTGAGAATTTGATGCTCTATGGGCATGCACATTCAATGCAAGGAATACATTATTTGGAAGAGGAATCAAGGAAAATATCAAAGGAGTGCGAAGAAAAGTCTACAAAGTTGAAAACTTGTTTGGAAGAAAATGAGATGTTCAAGAAGGAGATCCAAAGGTTGAAATATTCTTTGCATCATTTTACAACTAGTAATGATGAGATGTTGTTGTTGTTGGTTTGAATCAGTCTGCTCAGCTTATCGACATCGAATATGAAGACCTCATCCTCTATTCGAATAAGCAACAGTCCAAGAAGAAGAGAACTTCAAATTGGTTCTCTTCTTCTAGGATTGTTGCTTATTCGAATAGAGGACGAGGTCTTCATATTCGATGTCGATAAGTTTTTTTTTTCTACTTCTTCTTGCAATAAACTTGCTAGATACTACTAATTGTCTCTTTGCTTCCCAAGCGGTCAGCATGTCAGGTTCAGCCGGTTTGGTATTGAACCGTTGATGTATCTCCAAAGTTCTTTGTCAATAAGTATCATCCTCATCTTGAATTTTCACATGTGAAAACCATTTGTCCGATGTCCCAATGTGGTATCCAAGAAGCACTTGGCCTCTGCTACAGCATCCTTGTGTGTCTTCTGTGGTTCTTCCTAATGAATAATGTTGTTATTGATCAACCGGATCTCTAAAAATTGTACCTTCCATAATGAACAATCTGAAAAAAGGTAATTAGTCGTGGATACTGATGACAGTTTGAACTAGGCTCTGATACCACTTGTTGGAGTGGTACAAGCTTTAGGGATTAATTATTTATCTGCTCTGATACCACTCTTGCTGAATATAAAGTCCAAACAAGAGAAAACTCAATGTTAAATTATTACAAGATCGATACAAACTGCAAAGTTAGACTATTACTTAGATCGACAAGAGGAATATCTTTGTAGGTGTCTAAGACAACCATGAAGACAATGATACAGTTAGATGTCTATGACAGCCATGCTTTCTTTGAATAAGACATTATGTATGAGTCGTGGAAACGAGTATCAGTGATAGAGAAAGAAGTTATCAGAAAGCATTCATCAATGTAAACACACATAAAGAAAATAGAGAATCTGTGTATTAGCTTGTTGTGTATATATATACATACATCAGTTGCGGGCGGTCATGAAGATTACAATTGTACCGTTTAGTGTGAACTGTGTAGGTAACAGTCATGAAGTAGTGCAATTACTGCATAGTGAACGATGACATAGTCTATATTGGATAGAACAGAGAAAGAGCTTCATTTTGGATGGTCGTAGTCAATAGACATCGAGGGTGTCGGATGAGTCAAGTCGACTGTTTGCCCTTGAGTTTATGTCGATGGAGTTGGAGTCGGGTATGTCAAGTCGATCTTGCTCTGCTTCAAAGTTGATGTTTATACAGACTGTTCGACTTATGCGAGTAAGGCTGCATGTTTCTGTAGAGAGAGAATATTTACATAGTATAGGAGTACTTAGGAGATGAATTCAGGTGAGTAGAAGTAAAGATTAACTCCAACACTTCAGGCAATTATGCGTTTCATCAACCTCTTCTTCAACTATCTTATAGAATTTATGGGACATATTTGTAGATCATAGATTTTTCAAAAAGACTTGTTGCAACCTTGTTCTACAATAATGAGCTGGCAGCAAAATTTGGGGCGACAATATTTGACCATTAGAGGATGGTTATCGATAAGCACATCACAGGAGAGATCATTCCCACTATTAGGTGGCTAGAGATTTTCAACTTCTGCCAAAGGATTCACGAAGCATGGCACTCGACAAAGAACTACATGGTCTTCATGTTTTAGAGCAAAATTGCTTAAGTAGAGGGAGTGTCATGTGCTACTTGTAATTAGCCCATGAGCTTATTAAATGCTCTGCTAAATATAGCCATGGAGCTAAATTAGATTAGATGCAGTCAATAGGACAGTTAATAAAGTGGCTTGAACAACCTCGCTGTAATTGTGAATAGTGGAACTGTAATAATGGTTGTAAGGCCCAATTTAGCTAAATAAGGTCCCAAACTTATAATAGAGGCACTAATAACCACTATAAATAGTTGATGTCGTGCTAAATTTGGAGGCCATTGTTTACTTTGGTAATTTTGAATTTTAAGAGATCTTGGAGCAGCTCTTTGAGAGTTTTCTTGAAGAATCCTTTGTCTATTTTGGTGAAGGTTTGCTACATTTATCCATTTTCTTGATTTTTGACTAGTTTTCTTGATTTCTGCATTTCCATTATAATTTGATGTTCATGAATGGATTAGATGTTTTGATGCTAAGGTTGGCACATGACATTGATGATGTTTGTGTGTCATGTAGGTGAGGGCTTAGGTTTGAATGCAAGAAAATAAGAGGGACATGAATTTTTTTGCAAATTACGACTTGCATATAAAAGTGCATCTAAATGAACAAGTTTTTGCGATAATTTCCTTAGCAATGTTACAAAGCTATATGTTTGCACATACCCTTATGGTTTAAGATGATGGCTTTGATATTTATTTTTGCAAAGACTCCATTGACCAACTTGAGCCCATAATATTCCCTTTTGCAAGGCCAATTTTTTTTTTTGTAAAAATTCCATTGACCAAGTTGAGCCCATAATATTCCCTTTTGCAAGGCCAAAAAAAAATTAAAACACTTACAAGATGATCAAGGAATTGTCCAAGAAAATCAAGATATAAACAATCTAGGTAATTTGAAGGATTGCAAACATCTTTGTCATGCGTGTAAATAAGTGAGAAGAAAAAAGTAGTTGTGCAATTTAAAAGGTACGTGAAAAAAATGCAGATTTGAATTCAAACTCCCCAACAAAGGACGGTGTAAGCCTTTGAGAAAAGTGTGTAGGTACATCTTAGAGCTATCTCAGCAAAGCTAATAAAAGAGAATAGTCTAAAAAGTCATCTATCTAAGCAAAAGAGGTGTAAGCATGGAGAGAAGTGTTGCTACAGCTTAGAGCTATGGGGGCAAAGCTAATAAAAAAATAGTCTTAAAATTATCTATGGGAGAGGTCTCTATTATCCCTCAGAAGCATTGTGAGAGGAAGTGTTGCATGCTCAGATAGGCCTGGTCTAAGCCCGCTTCCCCAGTGACCTCGGGATACAAGAGATCATCGTGGACACACCGGTCAAATTCTAGCAGGGTCACGCGGTGACCTGCTTTCCGGACAAAATCGGCGAATTGGACCTGGCGATCACGCAGGGGGTCGCGGCTTCCTGTCACCACCAGCGATGGCGGCATCCTCACTATCTCCATCGCTGCCTGCGTCTCCGCACCCATGAAGCAGCAGTAGCGATGGCTTCTGTCTGCTCCCTCCGGTAGCGATGCAGCCCAGCAAGCATCTGTGACGGATAGAGGGACATCCTCAACGCTATACCCATGCTCCAGTTCGGAATTAGTCCTCTCTATTCCGCCGAAGAATGGTACTACCAGTATCAGACCTTGGATTTGCACAGGCTCCACCCCCTCGCTTGCTGCCCTCAGCGCTACCTCAGCTGCGATGGTGCCCCCCGCGCTGTGGCCCATGAGGATGCACTTTGAGAAGTCCGCGTGTGAAGACAGCCACGAATCTTGATGGGTTTTGCTCGCCTGGGCTTGAAGCCACTTCAATGCTGAGAAACAATCGTCAAAGGCTGCAGGAAGCTTGTGCTCGGGTGCTAATCTGTAATCCACTGAGATCAGTATTGCTTGCAGTCTGCTGGCAATCTTGCAGCAGCAGTCGTGGTAGAGGACGGATGCTGCACTGCATAACACGAATCCACCTCCGTGGAAATAGAGCAGTATGGGAAGCTTTGTATCTCTGGCCTCTGCAGAAGACAGCGCCGATTCGGGAACATAAATGCGAGCCCATGTTCCAGTGCTACTGTCGATCACCACATCCTTGGAGAAGCTACCTGCTGTGGCCAGCTCAGCGTTGGCTGACACCGTGGGAAGGAGCTGTTCGGCTTCTGTTCTATCGACTGTGCCGTCGGAATACACCTTCACCCCCCATATCTCGTATAGCAGATCGCTTGGAGCCACCATGTCGCTTTTCTTCTGTCACCCAAAGTTAACTAACAGTGTTATCAACTAAAAGATCAACAGACCCAATCACTGATCTGATCCGAATTCTAGTTTATGTCATATATCTGTAATTATGCTAACAAAGAGTAGATTTGTAGAAAGGTTTGGTACATAAAGAACATTAGAAAGTGGCTTGGATCGATCATTTACAAAGTGCAATCTTACTTAAACACGCAGTAACATACGCACCTTTCAACAAAAAGAAAATCAATAATTCAGAAAATGGTTATCTCTTGAAGCTGTTGCCAGAGTCTTCACAGGTGGATTGTAGATTTGATTTTCATTCTAGGAGCTGGAGACAACGACGACAATCGATCGATCGAAATAGAGAGAGGGAGGAGACGGGATTAAACGAGAGACGAGAGAAATCTGCAATGATGAGGAATCACTATGCAGTGGTGCTCCACGAGGTTCATGTGGGTTTTAAAGTTTTAGAATTATTCTCTATTACTAGGCAATGGCCATGTGGGAGCCCATGATTGACACACTTTTGAGAACTTTACGTGGCCTTAGGTGGTTTATGTTGTTGCCTGATAATGCCTCCTTGCATATCGCATGCTTTTATCCCATAAGTTTTTTTGGGAGTGTCCACATCTTCTACAAATATATTAAAAGAAAAAATCTCTCCGTTAGTGTGTGAGGCTATGCTGGCCCCACAAAAAGTCCTATGCATGCTCGGGTAGTGTGAGTGAGCACATGTCGAAAAAGATGACAAAGTTCTATAAATTTTCATCAAGCACTACACATCCTTGTTCCTTGACTAAAAAATATAGTAGCCACATGTTAAAATGTTGAAAGTCAATCCCCAATCAGCTTCACCACGAAGCCACGGTGATAGAATGAAATCTAAAAACTCTAGATCCTGAATTTTTCACATGGTATTAGAGCTAGATCCAAGCATTTCACTCTTTCAATCTTTACTTAACAAGTTTTGTGGTGCAAATGTAGAAATTGAAGAGCTAGTGAGCTCTCAATGAGATCAAAGTTTCAAAAACATTTGATGGGTCAACACTAAAGTGTTTTTAGGATCAATGGGTCTCTACTTACTATGTGTAAGGTTAAAAAACCGAGAAGTATCCAAAACTTTGGACATTTATAGCAAATTTTGTCTCTTTGTGTCTAGATACCCAATTAGTATCAAGATCTAGAAGCATAGATTTAGCTGCAAGTTATTCCATTGGATTCCATTCACTAAATTGAAATTTGTATTTTGATCTTTAGACCCCTATTGAATTAAAAGAAACCTAGTGTTCTTTGATTAGGATCAATGTGAAGAATTGCCAAAAATTGGCAAATCTAGCTTGATCAAAAACCATGTAGAATAGTGTAAATGGTGTACACAAGTGGGTCCCACACATGTGAGGCCATGATGCTACATGGGAAACCCATCCTAATGTAGGTTAGGTCAAGTCAAGAGAGTTGGTCATGTCTATTTGGTGGTCATCCCTACTTTATAGGACCTACACCTAAGTTTAAGGTGAAAATTTGACCAACTAGCTACCTACCAAGCATAACTCTAGGAAATAGACTAGGGTTTCATTTTAGGTCAAGGAGAGTGAGTTAACTTCCTTATTACATGCTGGAAATCCACCTAACTTCAAGAAGGAAGTCGAATTTGCTATGTATTCCCTCTCTCCATAGTGAGAAGATAGAAAATTTTTGGAGCTCATTGGCAATCTCAAGCTAGTTCACTATGTACATTGAGTTTTTGTGATCCAAATGAAACCAAATCAATTTCTACTTGTTTCTCAGGTTGAAGGCCGTACTACAGCCTGTAGTACACACGTGTGGGCTCGGATTTCAATGTTTATCAATGCTTTTGATTGTTAATGCTTGTTGTTTGTCAAATTGCCAATCTAGATCAACTTTTTTGTGTCTAGTTTTTTGATAGATTGTTAAGCAAGCATCCAATCACTCTTGTGGATCTTTTGTAGATCCATTTATGGTCCTAAAGTACATTACTTTCACATGGTATCAGATCCAAGTACAAGAGCATAAGCCATTGATCTAATGCAAATCCATTTTTAGCAAGTTTTGGTGCTAAAAGCTAGTATTGAGAGGGCAAGCTAGAATCTTGATTTTGGTGAGGAGATTTGATCCCAAACTTGGTAGGGGTCCAAATCCATACTGTCCACATGTGTGGGCACCTCTGAACCTGCATTTAATGCATGGTATTCATTTGATCCAAAAAAATTCAATTTGTGAGCTATTGGTGTAATTTTTGGTGGAGATCCTAGGATAATCTACCAAGATCATTTGCCATTGATTAGATTTGAATTTGTCTCATGGAATCTAATTAATCTAGGCTGAGTTCAAGTCCTATTAAGGTTAAAAACAGGTCTTGAAAGTACACCAAGAAGGAAGAAAGAGATTAAGTCATTTTTTTGTCCAAAAATAGCCAAATTTGGCAAGATTTGATTGTAAGTAGATTTCACATCATCTTATCTTCATTCCAACTTTGTGAGGGAGTGCTAGAACTGAGATTATAAGTCCATTTGTTGGATTAGAAATCTAATTTGAGTGAAAAACTACAAGAGAGAGACCTTAGTGAGTTTCTAGAGACAATCAAATCCATTTCTTGGCAAGATTTGTTTGAAAGTAGCTTTCACTTCATCTTATCTTCATTTCAGCTTTGTGAGGGAGTGATAGAACTGTGATTATAAGTCCATTTGTTGGATTAGAAATCAAATTTGAGTGAAACACTGCAAGTGTGAGACCTTTGTGAGTTTCAAGTCAATCAAATCTATTTCTTGTTTGTAGAAGTCACTAGTAAGATGGGATCTGCTGGAGCAAACCTTCTAGAGCTAGTGAGAGGTTGAATTCTACAAATTATGCTATTTGGAAGGTTAGAATGGAGTCACTCTTGGTGCTCCAAGACCTTTATGAGTTCTTGATTGAAGATGAAGATGAACCTCTAGGTGCACAAGAGTTAGCTAGATACAAGAAGAGATCTAGGCTTGCACTTCATTGTGTGAAGATGAATGTGAGCAATGATTTGTTGAGAGAAGTATCAGCTTGTACTAATGCTAAAGAGGCTTGGGAGTCTTTAAAATCAATCAATGAGTCTAGCAACACTTCTAGAGTTCTTATGCTTAGAAATCAAATTTTGCAAAGCATGAGGAGAAGTGAGGAGAGTGCACAGGATTATGTACTCAGAATCAAGTCTCTAAATAGGGATTTGGCTTCCATTGGAGAGAAGATTCATGATGGAGAGCTTGTACGAATTGTCCTTAATGGTGTAGGAGATGACTTTGCAAATTTGGTCCAAAGTTTTGCCATCCAAGACACTTTGCCAACTATAGAAAAACTTCACAGTGTATTAGTGGCTGAAGAGTGTAGGATGCTCCATGCAAAATCTAGGAGGAGTTCCTTGTCATTGCAAGATGGTGATGAGAAAGCCAATTTCTCATTCAAGGGCAAAAAGAAGACCAATGGAAAGAAGAAGCATCCAAAGGAGGCCAAAGAAGAGGATGATGCATCAAGCTCAAAGGACAAGTCAAAGCAAAAATGCTTCTTGTGGAAGGAAGGGGCATTATGCATCTGAATGCTACAAGAGGCTAAGAGCACAAGTGGAGGAGGACAAACAAGGGAGCTTGCAAAGGAGGAGGGGGATGAAGTAGATGTATTCTTGATGGCATCTACATCCTCACCAACAAGCAATAGCAATTCAAGGGACAATTGGTGGATCAGCAGTGGGGCTAGCTCTCACATGTCTTGTGAAAAGGACTTTTTCTCAACCTTACACTCTTTCAATGCTGCTAAAAAGTTTGTCTTTACTGCAAATGATGAAGAGTGTAGGATAGATGGTGTTGGCACCATCTCTTTGTGTCTAGAACCTCAAAATGCATGGATCTAGAAAATGTCCTTTATGTACCATCAATCACCAAGAATATGCTTAGTGTTGGTTTACTCTTAGAAAGTGGTTTGGATGTCCACTTTAAGCATGGTGTTTGTTTCATCTTGAAGAATGATGTTTGCATTGCAAAGGGATTTAAGCATGGAAGATTGTTTAAGTTGGAAGCTAGTGTTGCTTTTGAAAGAATGAGCTTGGCAAATGAGGAGATCACTCAAAAGGAGATCTTGGCAAAGTGTGATCTTGCTTACATTGAGGAGGAGCATCAAAAGGAGGAAGATATTGAGGATCAGCCTCAAAGCATGAGAGTTCCAAGGGAGTCCTCAATGACAATGGCCGAGTCATCAAATTGCATGCAAACTGTCCATTCAAGTGTGCATCTTGCAAGGGTGGTGAGCATTGGAGAGTCTACTATCTTTGAATACTTTTTGGAAAGTATTAGTAGACATGAGGTGACTTGTTTCTTACCTTTAAGATCCATGGTGTTTATTACTTTGTATGACAAGACAATGAAATGGGATGCTTTGAAATCTACATTTGTTGTTGATAAAGCAATTTCATTGGCTAACTATTTTTGTAATAGTTTGAATAGAGTCATAAAAGATGAAACATCATTTGCGTCGGAAATCTTTGTGTCCACATGCTTTGTGCATGATCATTCCAATGTAAGGACCAAAGATTATCCTATTTCAATGATAAGAATAATGGTAGTGTTTTGCTCTTCAAGTAGAGATTGTAGAATCTACTTGTTTTCAACCAAAGAATTTGTCAATGGTGGAAATGTGATCTTTCAAGAGTGGAAGATTTGTAAACTTGAAGAAGCACCTTTGGATCAACACATTATTCAATTCATTGATGTTTTGGAGTCAAGTCAAGTGTAGGATCAAGCTCAAGACCCGAGGACTCCAAGAAGAATCTTGAGTATCAAGATGGAGCCATCTAGGCTCAATCATATGGATCAAGCAAGACAAGTTGTCTTTGGCAACATTATTTATGCACTTAATATTTTCATTGATGTATCTTCAAGTTCACAAAATGCCTTGGATTCCATGGCTTGGCATGATGTTTAGTTTTGAAGTGTGCTACATGTATATAGACACATTTATGGAACATCTTGTAAGGGATCCTCTAAGAGGTGGTGAAAGATCCTTCATGGACATCATTCTCTATTGGAGTCTCAAAAGTTCCTTCTTTGTAGCTGGATTTTTTAGACACTTCTAAAAGCTTTCATTGATCTATCAAGAGAGTTGTAAATAGATCAAGGTAAATTTGAGGAGGAGTGTGAAGAATTGCCAAAAATTGGCAAATCTAGCTTGATCAAAAACCATGTAGAATAGTGTAAATTGTGTACACAAGTGGGTCCCACACATGTGAGGCCATGATGCTACATGGGAAACCCATCCTAATGTAGGTTAGGTCAAGTCAAGAGAGTTGGTCATGTCTATTTGGTGGTCATCCCTACTTTATAGGACCTACACCTAAGTTTAAGGTGAAAATTTGACCAACTAGCTACCTACCAAGCATAACTCTAGGAAATAGACTAGGGTTTCATTTTAGGTCAAGGAGAGTGAGTTAACTTCCTTATTACATGCTGGAAATCCACCTAACTTCAAGAAGGAAGTCGAATTTGCTATGTATTCCCTCTCTCCATAGTGAGAAGATAGAAAATTTTTGGAGCTCATTGGCAATCTCAAGCTAGTTCACTATGTACATTGAGTTTTTGTGATCCAAATGAAACCAAATCAATTTCTACTTGTTTCTCAGCCATTCAAACTCTTGCTCTACGTCCTAATTTTTCTACTATGCTACTTTTATATGTATCATTTTAGATCTAGAGTATCTACAAGATAATATAACTAAAAATATGACTAAAAGATGGTCTTTAATTTTAATTGATCTTGTACTTGTGCTTAACAGTTGATGGTACCCATCGCTAAACAAATATCTCAAATTTGATTAGTTACGCTCGTGAAATCATGCTAGGGCGAGCTATCATAAGGGTCGATAGATCTCAACCATTAGTCGATACTTAAGAGAGTTGATATATCTCAATCATTACTAGAGAGGATTAATAGATCTATGGTACTATCAACTTATTGGGGCCCACATCAACATTACGTGTATTTCTGCTAATCAATTGACTGTTGTTTGAATCCTGAGTAAATATGTGGGTGTGTTCAAAAAAAGTGATTGCACGCAAGTAGCTTAAATTGACATTCTTTAACTATTAGGGAATGTAAAATTTCAACACTCCTTAATGTGGATCTAGAGCTTGGATTCTTAGATTCAATGATAAATAAAATATATAGTATTTTTTCTTTGAGCCTTGGTGAATACGTTAGCAGCCCTATTTTCCATTTTGCACTGCTCCAAAACTCAATTTCCTTATGCTGCACCTTGAAATTTGATTTCAATATTTTCTTCTTGAATGGAATCTGGGATGGAATATTAATGCAATGCAACTTAGACAGCCACAAAATAAAATAGTTTCTTTGAGATAGGTCAATATCAAACAATAATTGCATCAACCATATGGCTTCCTTGGTTGCATGGGAATTAGCTACATATTCTCATTTTGTTGAAGATAATGCAATGATTTTCATTTTGATGTTGTTCTAAGAAATGGTCCATTTTTGAGCCAGAAGACAAAGTTTGAGATAGATTTTCCTTTGTCTATGTCCCCTTCCCAATCTACATTTTTGAATGCTGTTAAAACAATTTGTTTTGCGATGTCTGAAGTACCATGACAATTACATAGTTGCTTTGTAGCTTGTATGTACTATATTATACTTGATAAAGCTTTCCAATGGATTTTTTCAAGGTTAGTCATGAATTGACTAAGAGTTTTGATTATAGCAAATGCAATGTCTGGTCTCGTGTATTCAATTGCATTCATCTAAAATCCTATGATTGACTAGTCAATCGCATTCATCTAAGATCCTATGATTGACTGATAAGAAAATTTATTCCTTTTTCTCAACTATTTGAGGACATTGATTTTTAGATAATTTTAGTTTGGATAAGGTGTTTACTATTATTATACATCAATGTGTCATCCACATATGCATTAAAGATTATGAAAGATTTTTTAGCTGTCTTGAAATGTACATTCAAATAAAGAATAATAGGCATGAACGCATTTGCAAAAAAGAATGTAATTATTCAATGAAGCCAAGCTCTCGACGACGATTGTTGTAGACCATACGAAGCTTTGTGTAGCTTACACTTCATAGCTTTCTAGTTGCTACGTACAGATATGTTCATGTATCACATCATTTAAGTAGGCAATTTGTACATCCCTTTGAAGTGCATTATTGTCAATCACAACTGCATATGATAACACCAATTGAATGGATGCAAGATTCATAGATTTTACATTTTTTTTAACTCCCAATTCCACAACATATTTGACATTGAAAATCATTGGCAAGTTGAGTGGTGATCTAATGCCAGTTTCTACTTGTGTTTTATATTTGCTTGAAGCCATACACTTTGATTTGTAGTAACATACATGTTTTGCTTTCATCTTTGTGTTTAAGTGATCAACATTCCATCACCTTGATTTGAAAACTCCAAAGCTTCTACAATCTTTGGATTTGTTATAAGATGATAGAAACTTCATTTTTCATAACATCAAGGTCACATGATACCACCACAAAGAAAATCAAGAAGAGGCCAATGCTGCATGTTAGTGATGTAGGAGCATCCAATAAATGAATGCGAACACACAAGTTTCTCAATCAAAATACTCATAGGTGAATCGGGTAGACTCATAGGACCGTGAATGATGAGGTTGAAAAAAACATTTTGAAATAAAGGAGCTTCACGATTGAAGGTGGCAATAACAAATAGTGTATATTGTTTTCTTGCTCTTTGTTGTTTAATTGAGGTAGTCTTATAATTGGAAAATTAAAGGAACACAAATTCATTACATTTGTAGGGTAAGGTTACTTGAGGAATGGTTTTTGTAGTCGAAGAGTGGTGCCTGAGAAAATTTGTCAACAAAGACAAATTGACACCTAGCATTAGAGGAGTTCTAAATCCAAAAAAGACCCTTTGTAAAGATTCTTTTTATATTTTTTTTCTCAATTTTTTCTTACACATGGTCCAATCAAAACACTCAAATTTGAAATCTACGTAACATAACTTTTTGAGTCCACTTTTTGATTCCACACTAAAAATGGCATAACTTTTTAGTGGTAAGTCTGAATTTAGCGAAGTTTGGTGCACTAGAAAGTGCTCAACAAGGGCTTTCCAATGATATTTACATGCATACTTTTGAGCTATGATTAAAAAGTTATGACAAGTCAAAAGTATTAGTGTTATAATATTTTAATAATATAAACTACATCTTGCACGAATTCTTAAAGGGTCTTTTTGGAGCTCAAAACTCCTCTAATGAGAGAGTAAATGCACACAAATAGGTTGCAGATTAAGAAAGTGTTTACTCAATTGATGGTCCCAAGGATTAAAACATCTGACATTTAATTAAAAGAGTGATTGATACCTCATCAGGAGAGTATCATGCAAGGGGCCCGAAAAATGAATTTGAGTGGCAAATGCAGCTGCAGAAGCTCCACAACCTATTCAAGAAGCAGATCATGATGCCTTCATGACCAACCATCAAGAAGCATCTGGGGACAATTCTTGGTTCCTGGATTCCAGAGCCACTCAGCACATGACTAGCCTCATTGGCTGTTTCGAGTCCTATACACTTTACAGTACCCAGAAGTTCGTTCACCTTGGTGACAATAGCACACAAGCTATCAAAGGTGAAGGCACTGTAAGATTAAGCTTTGCAAATGATCAATCTAAGCTACTCTCTAAAGTCCTGTATGTACCAAATTTATCTACGAATCTGCTCTTTGTAAGCAGAATCACAGATTTAGGACATAGAGTAGAGTTCAAATGTGATCAGTGTAAAGTACTTGATAGGATTGGCAAGATCCTAGCACTCGGAAAGATGCATGGATACTTGTATAGATTAAGTCATTGTTTTTTTGCCTCTAGTTAGGCTCTTAGTACTTCAATTCATACAAATAAAGGTTTACTTTGGCATTATAGACTTGGCCATTTAAATCATGCTGCTGTACAACGAATGTCTAGACAATCTATTGTTCTTGATCTCGACTATCCTCGCGAAAAAGTCGAGCTATCTATCTGTCAAGACTGTCTAGTTGGTAAACAAACTAGGAAACCATTTAAGTCAAGCCATCAGCATATTGCTAGAGGATTGCTAGATGTTGTACATTCAGATATTTGTGGCCCAATGAAAAATCCTTCGCTGAAGGATGCCAAGTATTTTATAACCTTTATTGACGAATTCTCCAAAAGGACGATGGTGTATTTTATAAAGAAGAAATCAGAAGCTTTCAACTGCTTCAGAATCTTCAAGGAGCATGCAGAAAAGGAGACTGGAAGGACGATCAAGGCCCTAAGGTCAGACAACAGTGGAGAACACATCTCTGTCGAGTTTAGGGAGTATTGTCAAAGCCAAGCCATTGAGCAGCAATTCATCACTCCTTACAGTCCTCAGTCTAATGGCTTAGCTGACAGGTAGGACCATACTTTGGTCGAATCTGCTAAGTGTATGCTATCGCATGCATCGTTGCCCAAGAGATTCTGGGCTGAAGCTGACTCCACTGCAGCTTACCTCCAGAACAGATGTTCGACCAAGGCCCTCTCAGACAAGACACCCCACAAGTGTGGATAGGCTCTAAGCCTTCTTTGAAGAACCTAAGAGTATTTGGGTGCATTGCCTATGTGCAGATCCCAAAAGACACAAGGAAGAAATTGGACTTCCAAGGTCTCAAGACCATCCTGATCGGATATACTTCGTCTGATAACACCTCTCCTGCCATTGACATGACAGTCCGAGCTTCTGGCTCAGGCGTGTCTATTGTCGACCCACTTCGAGACAACGAATCAGACAAAGATGTTGATGCTACCCAGCAACAAGTCCCAGGAGCGGTTCATCAGTTGAATCATCCCAGAAGATCAAGCCAAGTGCGCACACAGCCCACAAGGAATACTCCTGAGCATGCCTGTTTCTTAATGCAGGAACCGACGATAGTCAAAGAGGCACTCAGCCAACCAGACTCTCATTTCTGGAGAGAAGCCATGGACAGAGAGTATTCCTCTCTGATCAAGAATCAGACATGGTCATTAGTCAAAGCTCCTATTGGCTACAATATTATTGCAAATGGATCTTTAAGATCAAATATAATGCCAATGGAACAATTGATCGAAGGAAGGCTAGACTAGTAGCACAAGGATTCACCCAGATTCCGAATGTCGACTATAGTGAGACTTTTAGTCCAGTCGTCAAACATTTGTCGATCCGAATGCTCTTGTCTTATGCTATAGCCGCCGACCTCGAAGTACATCAACTTGATGTACAAACAGCCTATCTGATTGAAACAATCTGCCAAAGCTTGGTTTCAAAGGATCAACACATTCCTCATTGAACAAGGATTCAAACCAAGCACTGTTGATTGCAACATTTATTCAAGGTCAGTGTAGCAATCCCTCATTATCATCACCTTGTACATTGATAATACGTTGCTCTTCAACAACAATACCAAAATGGTCAAGGATGCAAAACAGATGTTCTTCTCAGAATTCAACATGACTGATCTGGGCGAAGCTCACTTCTGTCTTGGAATTCAAATCCATAGAGACAGAGCAAATAGACTGATTTACATCACTCAACAAAGATATCTTCACAATGTTCTTAACATAAACAATTTGATGAATTGTAAATTAGCTCACTCACCAATGGATCCAGGCCTGCATTTGTTGAAGGACCAATGTCCCTAGACCAAGCAGAAAGAGGAGCAGATGAGAGAATATCCGTATCGATTGATATTTGGATCTCTCATGTACACAATGGTCTATACAAGACCAAATATCTCTTTTACTGTAAGCTCACTCAACCAATATATGGCTAATCCTAGCATTACCCATTGGAAGGCTCTTATACGAGCCATGAGATATATTCGAGTTACCATGGACCAGTGCATTTGCTATGGAGATGTCCGCAACGACAATCTTCATCAGCTCAGTGGTTATTTTGATGCAAGTTGGGAAGAAGATGCAGACAATCGTAAGTCCACATCTGGATTTACATTCTTCTTCAACGGCGGTCCTATTTCATGGAACAATTGTAAGCAAACCTCTATCACACTTTCTTCTACTGAATAGAATACATTGCTGCTTCTCAATCTATTAAGGAAGTGTTTTGGTTGAGAAATTTGTTGTCAAACACCAATCTGTATAAGTACAATCCTAAAATCTTGTTTTGTGATAACCAAAGTGCTATTGCCTTATCGGACAACCCTCGATTTCATTTTAGGAGTAAGCACATTGAGATCAGATATCACTACATCAGGGGCAAGGTTCTTGACAGGGAGGTAAGCTTAACGTACTGCATAACGCAGGACATGGTTGTAGACATTTTTACGAAAGCACTCAGTATTAATGCACACAACAAATTTTGTGCATTGCTCAGTCTGAAGATCAAGGCATTTACAGATCCAGATTAAGGGGGGGTGTAAGATTTACTCCTACTCTCCTAAATTTTATTTTTAATTTGCCTCCATTCTTGTTGCATATTTACTAATGCTGTCAGCGACTTGCATATTTACATGCAAATTCTCACAGATGAATAAAAGACGAAAGAATTGCGAACACTGTGTTGTTACACAGGTTATGGTGACAGGCGAAAAGGGGACACTATCCTACAGAATGTCAAAGGTGTCCTAAAAGCTAAGGCACCTTGTAAGTCTTATCCTAAGGCCATTCGTAAGAGTGACCCACTTTTTGCATCATCACCAATGTTCACTTCAGCACTGGCTGATGTCGCACCCTTTTTACGCTCACTCCATGCAGTTGCGCTAATAGATTGGACAACGATTGCAGCCACCCACGATCCATCCGCAACTAACACAATCTTTCTGTTGGGAGGATTGCACACAAACGAAACAAAGAAAAATGTGTTAATAGACTATAATATAATGATATATCGTTTCAGTGCGCGAGGAGATGAATGAAATTCTACAAGGTTGCAAGTGCGTGTTGAATCGATATTAAAAATTTGAAAATGAAATACAATGAGATATTGTGTCAATGCCCGCCGTGAAAGTCAGTGTTGGAGGGCCTAACCCTAGTTAATAAGTGAGAGGGATTTGGCACCCTGCATGTGTAAGTCCAACCCGATGATCACATAGTTATTTGATTGATTAGTTAAAAGTCAATAAAAGGACTTAGGCCTTTTTGTGGGACTTTTAATGTCACAGGGCCTAAATGTCAAGTTAGTGAATAAAGTTGGGGGTTTCCCTCGAATTTTGGTGGTTCCCACACTTTTTTAAATTTGAATAAAAAAAGAGGCAAGACTGGACCAATAGGTTTCAGAGGCCAGGGTCCTCCTCTCTACTATAAGAAGGGACCAACTCAAGTTGCTCCTCATGTTCATTTTCTCATTTCAATAAAGCAGTTTGGTTCTCTTCAGAAATGGATTGATGAATGTCCTTGCTCTTCTTCTTTCCTTCTCCATCTCTCATGCTTTCTTTGGATTTTGCTAATTATTGGATCTGAATGTCATTGGGATTGAGTGTTATTATACTTTTTATGAGAGAGAAAGAGAGAGAGAGAAAGAGTAAGCTATCTTTGTTGTGGATCATAGTGTTAATGGATCTTAGTGTTAATGAGTAGGGTTACTGGATGTAGAGTTAGATTTAGATCTTTCATTCATGGTGAAATCTGAACTAAACTATCGCTCTCATGGGAACGAACTTACGCGTGACAACTAACTCCGTCTCTATGATGCTAGATTGACTAGATCTTGGATTCAGGTTAGACAAGGAAAGAAACCCACTACAATTTTGGTGCCGTTGCCGGGGAGCTACGCCAATTTTTCAGTTGTAACATGATTGTTGGATAGTTAGCTTGCATGAGGCATTTTGTCGTGGCATGAATAGTGTTAGATCTGCATTTTAGGGTTAGTTTGGAATTGATTTTGCTTGATTTGAGTGGATTTGCTTGTTTGAAATATAATTTTATTGTTAAAACAGGGAAAGCTATTCAGATCACCAATCTTAAGATCCATTTGGATCTAAGATATCAGAGAAAATAACAAAAATTGGTCAAATCTGCCAGATTTGGTCAAAAAGAGACAAAAAGCGTCATCAGAGCTTAGAAATTTTTACCCTCTTTCAGAAAACCTTCGCCGAGTTGTAGACACCTTTGATTTTGTTCACAAAACCTTCAGTTTGAAGGGCAAAGATTAATTCCTAGCAGATTTCCAAAAACATCAGAAAAACCGTCAAAAAAATCAAAAAATCATCAAAACCTAAAAATACATAAAAAGAACCTTTGCCCAATTCACTGTGCACAGGTGTGATTCAGATCTATCTATTGCCAGGTTGGTGAAGAATAATACCAAAAATACAAAAAAGTCACTTTTTTTTTCAAAATTATCAGTATTACTCTTGATCCTTCGCCAGAACCTTCGTCGAGTTTTCAGAACATACTATTTATAGTAAGATACTATTTTTGAGTTCGTCGAAGATTCTTCTTGATCAAATCATAGAAAATCTTGAATTTTACCCTCGCCAACCATCAGAAACTATATTTTCTTGTGTCATAAACCTTTGCCCATTTTTCCATAATTGTATATGTGTCAGATCTTTTACCTGAGAGGTCGGCGAAGGTTATTTTCCAAGAAATCATCAAAAAAAATGTTTTGAGAGTTTTTTTTTTGCCTAAAATAGCACTATTGAATCTTCGTTGAGCCAATCTTCGCCTAGTGAACCTTCGCCAGACCTATTTTAAGTTTTTGATTTTCCAGATCAAGTCTTTGTCAAAATTTGGATCAAATCTGATATATTTTGAATTGGATTCTGAGAGATTTATCATTTTTGAGAAGTATCGATGATCGAATCTCAAAAACTTCTTCATGATATAGAATCAGATTCTTGAAAAATGGAATAGATCTAGCAGACCTAATCTGAGATAGTTGTGATTAAAAAAAATCTAGATCCAATCTCATTGTCTGCTTAATCTAAATTTGTAAAGACGGTTGCCCCTGGAGGTGCTCCATAGGAAGTCAATCCAATTATTGTTAAAAGAGCCTCCCGTTTGGATCTATTTAAATATAATGGATTAACAGATCTAGTTAGATTTCTTCAAATCTATGCTGAATCCTGTGAAGTCTATGGTGAGATTTATCCTCAAGATAAACTTAAGATGTCCTATGGCCTTAACAGGCGCAGCACAAGATTCGTACTATAACCAAGATGAAACTGAACGTATAGATTGGGAGGTTGTTAAGCGAGCCCTTATCACACGGTTCAAACCACAAAAGTTTATGGAAGACCCTTTCCTACTTTTAAGTAAAATTAAAATGGGAAAGTGGAAAATGGTTCGAGATTACATTGAACGGGTGAAACATCTTAGATCTGAATGTGAACCTGAACTGATTAACGAGAATTTCATGATTATGTGATTTTTGTCAGGTCTACCTAAACGGATCAGACGTGAGTTGAAACGCCATAATGAGTATGCACTCTTGCAAAATGCTATGGACAATGCAATTCGGGAGGAGGATGAAGATTCAGATGAGGAGCCAAATATCAGTATGTTGCCTTATACAGTAGGGCAGACTACTACAACATCCACCACTATTGCATCAATGAATGCCAATGCTACCACATAAATGATGCTCAATGAGTTCGAGAAACTTGGGAAGAACCAGCAGAAACATATGGAAAAGTTGCAGTTGCAATTTGATGAGAAGATCAAAGCATTGAAAAATTTCCATGGGGAAACAAACAAGGAACCTAAAAAGCTTGCAAAGACTTTTCCTACCAGGGAAAATGTCTGGTGTTCTATTTGTACAGGAAATCACACAGTGAACGAGTGTCCTCAATTGAAAAAATGAATGGAACTCAGTGTTTGCCATCTGTGTAATTCACCTGATCATGAGACTGCTTTTTGCAACTTCAACCCTCGGATAATTCAACAACGGTATGCCCAAATGAGATATTGAGAACCACAGTATGGAGATAATCCAACAGTAAGACCGCGACAATCTGCTCTTGGATACCCGGAATGTTTAGCTTTACCTACCCCACCAAAGCACTCCGCTCCTCCTGCCAATTTGATGGAATCAGAACCTTACGGAAGTGCTGAGCAATGGAACTATGGTAATGATCAGGAAGGTAGATCTTTAGAACAGTATGCCATTTATGATGCCGCTCAACAACAAGCTTCTAGAAATTGGACCAGAGCACCACTTGGATGCTTTGCATGTGGAGAAAATCATAGAGTTGCAGAATGTCCAAATAAATAAAAATTTGTACCATTCTATCTTGACTGTGATTATGGGCATTGCTATAAAGACTGTCCAACAAGACTGAAGCCACCACCAGCTACAGCACCTGTAAATTTGATAACAATCAAGCAAAGACCAATATCTCAGAATAAAGCAAGTGCACTCTTGAGGGTAGTCACCACAGCACAGAAGCAAAAAGAACCAGTAGTGGATCCAGTACTTGCTGATTCTATACCATTGAACGATACACCAACAACATCGGGAGACTATCCAAATCTTAATGCAGAAAAATGAAGATATCAGAATATGAGGCAGTGGATTAAATATATGCAAGAAGAAGAGGAGCTTGAAGCTGCTAATCAACAACTGAAGTTCGGTCTTCACCATTGCAACCTTCAAGAAATTTACGTACATATATGAATGATCAGTTACATCATCTTGAAGAACCCTTCAAGATGACTGAATCAGAAGCACCGCAAACAGAACTACTCATGAACATTTTGTCTAGTAAGATCAATATTTCATTGGGAGAGTTTCTGAAGTTGGTGCCAAAAGCAAAAGAAATCTTAGCACAAAAGTTAGCTCAAGAAGAACCAGAAGTCCATCAGGAGCCGCTTTTTTGTGCTGGATTTGAAGAATCTAACAAAGTACTCCATGTTGGAGCCGCTTGGGAAAGTGAACAAAAGGATATCACTTTGTCGATACAGCATAAACAATTTCCTAAAGAAGCAGCCGTGATAGATGGCGGTTCAGGAGTTAACCTAATCTCTACAAAGATATGTGCAAAAAGGGGCCTTACAAAGATCAAACTTGCTACTTTTGCTATTAAGCTAGCTGATCAAACGACAGTTCGTCCACGAGGAATGGTCAAAGATATACCTGTCAGGATTGCAGGAGTACAGTTTGTCATTACTTTCGTAGTGATGGACTTACCAGAAGCACCTAATGTTTATCGAGTTCTATTGGGACGTCCATGGTTACGAGTTGCACAAGTAGTTCATAACTGGGGTACCGGAAAAATCACTTTTGAAAATCGTGAATGTGCAGTCAAAATTGATCCTACAACTTGGACTATCAAACCAGTGGTTCAAAAAGAGGATGACAATTTGTCAACAACGGATCACACTTGTGACCGACCACAAAAAAATTTGGGAGTTCATTACAATTCTCAAACAAATACAGTCAATTGAAATGAAGCTCTTGCAATGATTGACTGTACAGCAGGATATATGTGTCAACAAGATAATCAATCAGATTTGAGCGAGATTTTCTTATTAGATCAAACTTTGGATACACCAATCACATTTCCACTAATGTACTGAATGTAGCTTGGATATCAACGGAACCTATACCAGATTCGATTGAGGATGAACTCATTCCTGTGAGTCATGCCTTGACTTATGATGGCAATGCATAACTTACGGATGAGCAGATTCTAAATCATATGATCCGACCAGATTTGGAGTGCGTGATGTTCCTGATGAACCAACAATCAAACCGCCCAAAGCAGTTATATTGAAGGAAGACAGGATCACATGATCAATGATGAAGAAACAAGCTAAGCAACATTATAATACGGTCTTGAAATGAGAAAATCCCCCTCGGAAGATTGATTCAAAGGAAGTGCCATCTTTATTGGATAAAGGCAAAGGAAAAGTCGAGGATGATTCTTCAAGTCAGATTTCTAGTAAGACATCATCATCTAGGAAGTCTTCACCTTTGAAAAAAGATTTATCATCTCAAAAGTCATCACCTCCACGATCAATTCCTGCTAAGAAGGCTAAACAAAGATCCAAGACAAGTCCTTTCAAAAAAGAACAAGAAAACGTAGTCCAGCATGATATGCCCGACCATTTTAAACGTTATACACTGGATGATGTGGTTATCATGTTACCTAAAGCACATCATGAACTTGAAGGACACATGCCGAAATCTAAAGAAGTTTACGATGGCCCAGGTAAGACGCAGCCAATGAATCTTGTTGAGCCAGGAGAATCGGAAAAGATTGTACAAGTTGGATCACAACTTACTCCTTAACAGTATCAAGCACTCCGCTTGTTACTTATTAAGTATCAAGATTGCTTTGCATGGACTTATCAAGATTTGAAGGGTATTTCGACATCAATGATTGAACATACCATACCTTTAGTACCTGATGTAGTTCCAAAGGTTACAAAGTTCTATCGCTGTAATCCTAATGTAGTGGATCTGATAAAGAAATAACTTCAGAGATTGCTTGACGCCGATTTTATTTATGAGATCAAGTGACTGTAGCATTCAACTCTGATATCACATGCTTGAGTGCATTGTTTTCAGCACTAGTGTGTTGCACATAATGAAGCAATTGTTGATTTGCACATTGCAATTGTTGATTAGCAAACTGTAATTGCTGATTAAGACAAGATACGCTATGCATTCCAATATCACGCAACCTTTGACAATATCCAAGTAATCCGCTATTATCTTCGCATACAAATCTGAGAAATGAGTTACGGATTTGACATCTGGACACAAATTGATACTGAGATCTCTTGGATAAATTGATCCACCCACCCACAGATCTACATTCTTATGATTATTCATTCTCAATTCTCTAACTATTTCAGCAGCATTCTCTATAGCTTTCCATTTTTTCTTAATAAATGGAGCTCATTCCATAGGAAGGCAAATGGAACATTGCCATTGTTGAAAGCTACAATACATAAATGCTTCAAACTACAGTAAGTCAAATTCAATAGATCTAGCGTATAGTACATTTGTAATGTCTATGTCGTGCTGAAAAATTGTCCCGCCTCATATTCCACTGTAAGCATACAAAGATTTCAAAAGCGCTCATTGTACTCCCGCTTCAGTTTTTGCAGAGAGCACATCAAGATTTACAACGATACTCTTAAAGCTCCGAATTTAGAAATGCGCATGTAGAGAAGCTATTACATCTTATGCTTAACTAACTAATGTCTGATATTAACCATAGAAGTTAAACGTCAAGCAAGGCTGGAAACTCAAAAAGTGACAACCAAAAGTTACCGGTTTGCATTCTCTCTCCACGTAGCTTCTCTAAAGTGAAATTTCCTAAAGGGCCCATTTTGAGCCCATATTCCCTCTAATGTGGATTTAATCTCTTTCTCAATAATCTATATCCATTCGCTCAGTTTATTAGAATGCAGTCTATTGAAACAATTATGGTTCAAATGTAGGAAAAATCCTTACACTACATATTAGGCACCGATCGGCATTTTCCCTAGAGAAACACAAAGAGTACGACATTGAACGAGATTCCTTGTATATCTACATGCAGTTTGGCAAGACTAAAAAATGCCAAATGATTTTTTTTTTCCAAATTGCCAAAAATGTCGAAAGGCATAAGCAAAATGTTGATTGACTTAAAATGCTAGTAGTGGAGATGCGATCTAGTCGAACATCGAAAAACGTTGATCGACATTTCTCATGGTGCCACTCAAATTGAAGCTCCTAATCCAAATCTTTTAAGAATTGTCTTTATTTCATCTATATATTCGAACGGTGAGGCTAAACGTGCGCTACTACAAAATCACAATGGATCAGATGGCGACTGCTTCCACAATTGATTACAGCCATGATCTATCTTGTAGACATATTAGATCAATCATTAATCATGCTTATAGGACTTTACAAGATTAACTCAACACATGTATATATTTGGATAGATTAACGACTCATTAGAACATTAGAGAGTCAGATGTTAGACAATCAAAGAGAGCGAGTGGGTGGTTACCATAGTTGTCGCTATTCATCTGCACTCTACATTCAGTTGCATGTACACGATAACAATTTCAAATTCAAAATGTAGATTCAAATATACTACATTTTTTGAACATTTGATTCAAATCTGATAGGCATAGTATATGCACAGAGGAAAATTGTTACAACTCTTGTTTTTTTTTTTTTTAATACGATTTCAGAGCAAAATGAGATTAGAAGCGGATTTTATCAAATTATAATTCTATCAGTTTGATAGAATAATTTTCTTGCTCTAATATTATAACAAGACATTCGCATATATCCATAATCATCAACAAATCATTGTGATTATCAAATATTTGATTTAGAATCTGCATATACTAGAACTTCCATATGGTTTCAAAAAGTAAGATTGGTCTCATTGTAGACAAGCTGGATGGATCCAACTATCATCTATGGAAATTCAAGATGAGAAGAATGCTAATGGCCAAAGAGTTATGTAATGTTGTCACTGATATCAAGCCATTTCTAAATGGAAGCTAAAGGACAATAAAGCACTTAGCTTAATTATTTTGAATATTTTCGATACTTATATCAACCACATAAGTCAAGCCCAAAATTCGAAAGAAGTGTGAGACATACTTAGCACTCTATATTAAGTGAGAGGCGTAAGAAAATTTTCCTCACTCAAAATGTCTAATTGTGACTCTTTGTAGAACCATATCAACCAGCTCAAGATTCTTCTTCAACAAATGGTGGGTATAGGAACAATCATCAATGATTCAGATGCGTACCACCTTCATACGAAAACTGGGTCATATTGACACAACACTGTTTAGTAATTTTGGGACAATCTCAAGTCCCATTCTTTTCTTTTATGAGGTCCTATGCTCAAAATTAAGCTCAATCACACAAACTTGACAAAGACTTAAGTTTGAGCACAATCTCCTTTGCTCGAACTTAAGTTCGAACACACAAGCATGTACTAGAGAGGATAGAAAGAAAAATTAATTTGTTCCAAAATCAAGAAAGCCCACTGCTACTAAAACAGTTACACACTTAGATCTAACTCTACGAAGGCTTATCACGATGTTGCTATGGGAGGATATTTGAAGAAATGAAACTTTCACATCTGTCAATGGTGATGTACATGCCCTATATTTGAACAAAGATTCTAGGAAGCAGAAGAAGAAAGCTCAAAAGCAAAAAAAAAATCAAATCAAAATCAATTGTAGAAGGCTTCAATCAAGATCAGCAGACAAATCCATAGCCAACGAAGAAGATGTTCTGAAAATACTATTAGTGCACTAATCATGAGATCCAAAATGATAGGAAACTAAAGTTCAATATTAGAGAGGATGTATCTTTGGAATGTGGTTGTTGCAAAGAAAATAGCAAGTTCATTTTAGAATGGCAATCCAAAGGCAAAGTTTATGTGTTGGAGGATAATATCTTCATCAAGATGATAACGCGGAGTCAAAGCAACGTCAAGGGAACAACTCTACATTATGATGATTATCTTTGCAACATGTTTTCAAAATTTTGTAGCATCATAGATAACCAATTCCCAAGCTCAGACATACTTCTAGATGGAGTAGATGAGAGAAAACATAGGATAGTATGTGAGATTGTGCATTTGTCTTACTTGTGCTAAGTATGTTGAAAATAGGTTGCCAAGAAAGGCATTATTGCTCAAGCTAGCATTCAATAGGTGGTATATAAGGTATTTTGGTCATCTATCTACTCTTGGAATATCATCTACTCTCATGTTCACGTGGAATGAACATTGTCTCTATTTTTTTTCCTAATCGTTATCTCTTCATTGGTTTGTGGAATTGAAGAGGAACACATTATCTTAAATTTCCATGATATTTTAAGGACAAACATTCATAAAAATTAGCAGACTACTTTTGTTTTTGATAATAAAGAAAAGTATGTAAGATCTATCCTTAAAAAAGTTCAAAAAAGATAGTTGTTTTGATCTATATTTGGAGGCTAGTTGTAAGCTTACTATAGACGATAGTGAATCATTATTGAAGGACACTATTCTTCATAAAATTTATTTTGAAAGTTTCATTTCGTTTATCTTTACTAAACAAAACATCCTTCAAATTCATATTCCTATTAGTAGAGAGAAAAATAGAAATTGTGCCAATCCCTTTGATTGCACACTCACCATCATTGGCCGTGTAGATTACCTTCTTGTCACCTTCAAATGCCATCAATGATGAATAATACTCCTTATGAAATGTCGTATGCGATGTAGCTCCACTATCAATCCACCAAGAATCAATATCTCCATGATTAGCCAACAAGCAAGATGACATCACAAAAGCATCATTCAAAATTTGTTCATCAACACCATATTCATCAAGAGTTAGATTGGTTTGCTTTTCACCTTGATCTCTCTTCTTCTTGAAGCAATCACTAGCAAAATGTCCTTTGACTCCACGATAGAACATTTTAGCTTGAATCTATCTTTCTTCTTACCAACAAAAGTGGAAGGCTCACCTTGATCTTGACCTTTTGACCATTTGATTTTGCCTTTGCCCTTGAACTTGCCTTTTCAGAACATAGCTTCCTCTTCTCCAACTTGAATGTAGAAGATGATCCTTGTCTTGCTTGGAGTCTAAACTCTTCAGCCACCAAGACCTCTTGCAAGTCCTCCATACTTGGCAATGTCTTTTGAACAACAAAGCTTCAGACCAAGTTAGCATGATCATCCAACAAGCCATTAAGAACAACTTGAACAAGCTCCACATCCTTAATGCTTTCACTGATACATGCCAATTTATCGCTCAAAGCTTTAACTCTAAAAACAAGATCATGAGCACTTTCATCCTTTTTTTGAAGACTTTGAAGATTTTGCATCCTTAGGGTTGACACCCTAGATGCAGACTTGGACTCATAAACCTTCTTCAAGATTTTCCAAGCCACTAATTGTGCACTTACCAACTTCCTTGAGAATTTCATTAGTCACATTCATCTTGATCACATATAGAGCTTTCTTTGCTCTCTTGTCAAACCTCAATTAATCTTGTGGTGCCAAAGGTCTTTCCTCCACACCTACAACAATATCCATCAATTTATCATTCATCTCTAGCAAAGACTTCATCCTCACCTTCCAAGTTGAATAATTTGTTGAGGTAAGCTTATCAATGCCTTCCAACATGAAGCCACTTGAGGTTGCCATGTTGCAATGATTGATCTTCTCTTTGAACCAATTCCAATACACTTCGCACTCTCTTGAAAATCAACAAATGAATTCAAGAAAATATCACAAAGATTTGGAAACAATCTAGCCTATCCTTTTCTCTCTTCTAGCAAATCCTAGCATATTTTCTTGATCACAATAGATCTAAACACAATATGATGAACTTTTGCTAGCTCCTAAGATTGAATCACACTCTTGAAAATGTCCCACAACTTCAAATCAAGAGATCCTATCAAATTTAGGGTTTTATAAAAAATGCAAAATATTGAATCAAGCAAAAACTATATGTAAAAGCTAGAATCTTGATATATTATCTAATAGAATGTAACATCCACAATCATGAGCAAATTTTTTCTCCACATTCCAATAAGTGGTTTAAAAAATCGGCCTACTCTAAGTGATTTGACGTAAAATGATGCTAAGATCACAAAGATCCAATTTCTATACTCGAAAATGCAAGATTTAAGCTAAAAACACCTCCAAATTCACATAGAATTAATAGAGCCCTCAAATCCACCCTAGATTTGGAAAATCCACCAACTTTGGCCTGTAACCTACTCTGATACCATGTGAGAAAGATCCAAAACACATTTGATGGATCTTAGATCTTTAGCCAAATTTGTTTGCACATCTAGATTTAACGACAAGATACAAATAATTATTTTACACATGCTAAAACTTGGAAATGCATGAAGATTTGATCATAGGCACTTAGATACAACTTAGTACTGTCCCTGTCTGAACAACAACAGACTACAATCATTCACATGTGTGGATTCAATATCAACACAAAAAAAAAACTACAGTCATTCACACGTGTGGATTCAATATCAACAAAAAAAATTACATTTTACACACTAGAAATCGATATCTTGAGAAATACACATGAGATTGACATAGAATAAAAAGAGATGAATTCTCCACATCAAATGAAAATACATTGATACTTTTTCCACGCTAGTACTGCTATTTATAGCTGCCAAAATGTCACTTGGCCACTTGTCCTAGACTAGCCTTAAAATGGTAACTTCTTGGCACTTCATCAAAAACCTAAAATTTATAGTCTAGATGCGATGTATCTATATTAGCCAATTAGAATGGGTCCAAGTCTGACCTCATCCACAAATGTACTTGCCAAAAATAGTACAAACACTATTTAGGCCTTTATTGACAAAATATATATATCTCTAAATTGAAATTTTATGTTGGCCTCAAAATTGCCAAGATATCTAAACTAAACTAGTTGACACTTTTCACAAGAATATCAAGTTTCCAAGAAAGATAGGAAGATTTTGGAATAGCTCACCATTTGAGGTGGGTTACCCTTTCAGAATGGGAAAGTTTGTGTACTAAAGGATGATGAGTTAAAGAAGCGAACTCTTTATGAATGTTTTGCGATTAGTTTGTACAAAGAGTTGTTTTTATGTCATTTGATTGCTTTGTGCACCTTTTGTCATACTCAAAGCCGCAAATACATGGGATGTGGTTTTAGTTGGATAATGAACTATAGTGTTTGTATCCCCTTGTAATGTGCTACTATTTGAAGTTGCTTATTCCAAAGTTTACCTATTTTACCTAGAAAACCTAGATTGTATGAAAGGTTTATGGACTTCAACAATATCCAAAGTCCTTGTGACTAGAGATAGTTGCCTCATTCTTTCTCTACGATTGAATAGCATGTAGATAATATACAATTCCAATATTTTAGCTTTAAAAAAAAGAATAAGTTGCAATATAACAAGGCTTGCATGTCTGCTTGTGTGTACACACAAGCGCAGAAACCTTGCCTTCTAACCAATCGTCTAGGGTGAATATAACTTAAAACTAGACTTCCTGATTTTTCGAATCCCTGACTTAGCTTTGATTTAATAAATGCTATGTTGTTGTGAAACAAATTGAATAAGCTAGATACTATTTACCAATAGTAAAGCTTCAACTCAATATATCAATTTTGTGGCACTTGCAACGGAAATAGTGTATATAATAAAAAATGATTTCTAGTTATCTTTGTGAAAGAAAAAACAAGAATTACTAGAGACTTTTTCAAGGAACAAGGAACTTTATTGGATTACTCTGAATATTTGCCCAATGACATTCAGGAAGGACTACCCTCATCAAGAATGGCTTCATTTTCTTTCATTTCATAAGAACTATCTAAGCTACAAAAAAGCATCTCAGCCCCCTTCATAAGTATCCAACAAATTAATGTTCTATAGAATCCTTGATATGTACCAATCTCTTTTGAAAGCCATCTCTTATAACAAAGAGGGTGGTATTCAGACCTATAAAGAGGTCCATGCTTGAAAGCTCGAACAAGGGGCTCATGTGCTCTTACTTTCAAGTTTCAACTTAGAACAACTAAGTATCAATAAATTACAACAAATTACAACATTTATCCAAGCTCAGATATGTGTGACGAAGATCATAGTTCTCAATAACAAAGATCATTAACACTTCGAATCCAATCACTTGCTTGACCTTGTTTTGTAAATGATTCTGTGAAGAGAAGACATGAATAGAAAGCAAAGAAGCATCTTTCAAATCCTGGCCACATTCCAAACAATACAATGTATTTTCCAGTTTATTGCATTTGAATTCGTGGACAAGGAACTACGATACAGAAAAGACACTCCAATGGAGTAATACCCACAAGACAGTGAAAACTTTCATATTCAGAAACATTTCTCAGAAAATACTTGCTGCTTTGAAATGACAAAAGACTTTGCTTCAGTACAGCTTAGCAGCACGCAGCCAAACACTTTTAGGGGAGAATATAGTGTATCTTTGAGTGACATGTAAACCTTTTATTTCAATCCGAACAGTTAAGAATGCTGGCAATTCGTCACTGGTGCCGTCAAAACTTTCTGGCATCCCCATAAAGTGCCCAAAGGGATCACTGCCAAAAAAATCCTTCATCCTGTGTTTTATATTAATGATGCAGACTTGAAGAAGCCTTCTGCTGGGCTGCAGCCTTGGACTGAACATGGTAACAAGTGAGAAAACATCCAATTCCATTTTCTTATCTAGGACATAACTAAATCTATGAGTAATTAGCTAATGAACAAAGCCTTAGAGTGCACAAGACTGGATCTCAACCCTGCCTGGCTTCTTCTCTGAAGATAGTGAAAATTTCCATTGGTGCAAAGCGTGAGCTATGGCACCAAGCTGAAATCACATTAAGCTTCTGAGTTTACCAGGGAAAAAAGGTACCCTTCAAGCGTGAGTTCGTATTGTATTAACATGACAACTTAGTATTACCAGTGAGATTCATTCTCAAATCCATACAGGGATTTTTACCTACTAGACGTCCAATCAATAATACTTAATGACAACCCTAAAGGCGCTTGCAACTTTTTAAATAAACTTCTTTGAGGATGGTTAGACGTACCTTGAGGTAAGAATATTTCATCTTGCCATAGACTAATCCAAATGTGAAAGCTGAGACTCTAGCTACCTGCATTTGCATATTTGAAGCAAATTCACACTTAAATTTCACAATAGTTTCCCAAATGATGGGGAAGCAAAAGAAACATACAAAATGATCAACTAAACAGAAAGTAGACCAGAACGGAAAAAGCGTGATGTTATGTACAAAAACACAAGTCTTTCTCTATTGAATGTAGAAACCAAGAAACCATGGCATTTCTCCGTAAAATAGAAAACAAATGGAAACCATGCCCTTCTCTAGAACGTTTACTGCTTGGGGGGCAATGCATTTATTAAGAACTTAAAGCTAGAAAAGGAACTAAAAATCAGCATTCAAGTGGGCAATTGTGAAAACAACTTAACTGGATTCAGAAATGGTTATCTCCAAGCTGATAAAGGGTAGGAGATAGGCAAAAAATTAAAACCAGGGGTCTGAAGAGCTGCGACATTACAAACTCAAATAAACTGGCCAAACTGTAAGAACAGTCAAGGTCACCGTTTACTTAGTGCATCTAAAATTTCAAAAGGGAGACAGATTCATATATGCTTGAGAGTCACATTGCCGGATGTAATCCTGCAGATGAACAGTTAAAAAATGTGGAAACGAAAGTCCCACAAAGATAAACATAAAATCCATCCGCTGACATGTAAGACCATACCAGAATAGCATCCAGGAATGAAGATCCTTCCTGATTTCAACAACTGGAAGCAGGCGGCTAGAAACCCACAGATCCAAAAACGTGAGAAGAACAGATCTGAGAAAAGAAAAGGGTGAAATACCAAAGCCAGAGTGCTTGTGCCAGAGTAAGGGCCTCCAGGTGCACCCGCCATCGCTGATCGCTCACCTTCTCCCTTCTCGCTGTCTCTCTATTTTTTCTCTTCTCGCGTGTGCCTCTGTTTTAGGGCTCGCAAAGAAGAAGAGGCATGCTTTCTATTTTGGCCTGGTCCAAGGCCACCGCACCAAAGTAAAAAGCCTACATACATCATGATTCATCCCCCTTGGACCTTGCACCAATGTACCCTTAGAAGCATAGTATGGAAAAATTACCACAAATACTATCTTCAAGCCAAAATTATTACCACAAACCCTATCTTCGAGCTAGAGTTCTCTCTCTCTCTCTCTCACGACCTGCTAAGGACATGGAACAATCCTAATATGGTAGATCGGCCCTCCAGTGCTCAAGAATTTTGGTCACGCCTAAATTTTATTCCACGTCGAGGCTTGTTGGTGACTAATAACCTTGAGAGGACCCAGACACTTTAATTGAGACATATGGAGTAGTGGATGTACGTGTGACTGATATAGGCAGGAGGTATGCATAAAGAGTTGTGATCTATTTATAGTTGACCTACACGGGGGATTGCATGTGTTCATGCACATGATCCTACTCTTTGTATCAGTACTTTTTAATGATTATGGTTTTGGAACCCTATAGATAGTGAGTAATTCTTGATCAATTGGGAGAGTCAAGCATTTAGATCTGTTAGTTGAACTCTAAATTTCTTTACTCCAATGCATACTTGATTTGGATCTCACAGGCCTTTCCATTAAGTAATTGTTTACTTATGAGGAATTGCTTTCTTTACATATTGTAGTCTATAAGTGCTTGTGTACAAAGTTCAGTCTATATCTCCATATTTATAGGAGACAGATAACTCTATTAAGATACAGATAGTTGTTGATTTTTTGCGTTTGGTGCTAGAAATGGGGTTGTTAACTCATTAGAGTAACTGTAGTACTTTGGATTGAGTTATGATTGTTTGAGACTTGATGGATCTCCTAGGGATTTTAGATAATTGAATTGTAATATTTTAGAATATTTGGATATTTTAAGAATATTTGTATCAAGAAGCATTATTTTCTACAAGAATTTGAAATGGATTTTCTTTAGCTTTTGGATTTGATCTCTGAAATGAAGAAGTTAATTCACCCATTGGTTCATGTAATTAGGATTACATGAAGGTGATGAACTTTTGTTTTGGAGTAGATCAAACCATTTGGAAGATTTATAGCTTAGTATATCTTTGGATATTTGAGTTAGTAGTTCATGAGAAGAGGCAAGCAATTTTAAAATTGTTGCATCTCTGAGTACTTATTCAGATGGAAAGATTTTTTGGCCGGATTGCCAAAACGTAAACGTTGTGAATAGTACATGACATTGCAACATGCAATGGATAAAGCTATTCGTGAAGAAGATGAAGATTCAGATGATGAGCCGCATGTTGGAATGTTGTCGTATATTGGAGGGCAAAGGACCATAACTTCCACTACGATTGCGTCAACTAATATCAATGCGACAAACGAATTGATGATGGACGAGTTTGAAAGACTTGGCCAAAAGCAACAGTTGCAGTTGAAAAAGATGCAAGCACAATTTGATGCAAAGTTGAAAGCTTTGGAAGAACATCATGCTAAGATCGACAAAGGTGCTAGGAAGATGCTCAAAGTTTTTCCTAGCAGGAAAAATATTTGGTGTGTGATCTGTACTGGCAATCATACCATGAATTAGTGCTCATTGTCATTTGTGCAATTCAAATGGACACAAAGTTTCTTTTTGTTCGATTAATCCTCGGATTATTCAAGAAAAATATCACAAGTATGGGTTCCAAGAAGGTCTCAAATGGAAAGTGTAAAAGATTCAACTAGTTTAGTCATATTTGCTACATTATTATATTTGACAAATTGAGGCCAACTTTATCTTAGACTTAGAGTTTGAATTTTCAAAGTTCATTAGTCTAAATTTCATTTGAATAAACACTTTTTGAAAGTGTGGGAAAGTTAGAAGTCGAGTTTGAGTAGATTCAAATTTAAATGTTGGGTACATTGAATCTAGACTAAAAAATAGTAGGGTTCACATTTTGGAGGGAAAGTCAAGTGGTCAAATAGGGTTTGGACCTGCTATAAAAGGATGTAACTCGTGAAGAGACATATCTTCTCTTTTCTCTATCTCATTTCATGCTTATACATGGTTCTCTTGGGTTCTACTATCCATTGGTGCACTATACTTGTGATTGCTTGCAATTTTATGTGTAGAATGATCTATATAAGACACTGTCGCCTATGGCAGTTCTAGTTCATTTCTACAGAGTGACTGTTTTAGTTCATTTATGCAGACTGACTGTTTACGGCCAATTTTCGTCTTTCTCTTCCCTTCTCAATCTCTTCTTCGAGTTAAGGGAGAAAGTAGGAATTTAACTAAAAGTAGCATCTATGCATAGTTAGGCACCTATCCAGTGATCTAACCTTTGTCGACAGATGGAAGGGTATACTACGAGAGATCTTCGACCCCACAGTGGTGCTGTTGCCGGAGATAGGTTTCCACTAACTAGTTTAGCTGCATTTTAGCTATTTTCTTGCTTTTTAGAGTAGTTTAAGTAGATTTGTGAGATTTAGAGTTAGTTTTATGTATTTTTTATGTTTGGACTATTCACAGCTAGCGAAGGAGGTGTGAGAGGGTAGAGGACGCCCTGAACAACCTCTAAGGGCTTGAAACCCAAACCAACCATCCAAAAAACTCAAAAAAAACACACCAATCTGCATTTTGGAGGGAAAAAGAGCTAAAAAAAACTCATCAGATTTTTACATCTCCAGAATCAGTGGGAATTAACCCTTGCATGACTGGCAGCAGCTCCAAGGTACTGTCCTAGACCTGCATAGAAGTCTGTGAGAGTTAGTTCCAAGCAGATTGTAAAAATCAGAGAAAGATCATAAAAAAATTCAAAAAACCCTTGAAGAAATCCAAAAAAATTCAAATTTTCATAAGAACTCTCGCAGAGCCCTCTGAAGTTCCATCTTAGTGAGACTAGGACACAGAGAAGCCTGCGAGAGTTAGTTTGAAATCTAAGTGCCTGTGCGAGAGTTCCTAGTGAAAAAAAGATGGGAAAGTACCAGTGAACTCTCGCAGACAGCAAAATTTCCAGTTCTAGTGGTCAAGAACTCTCGCAGAGGATTCTGAAGTTCCATCTCAGTGAGACCAGGACACAGAAGAGCTTGCGAGAGTTAGTCTGATTCCAGTGAGCAGAAAATTGGATTTAAGTGCAAAAAAATCACTAAAAAGTGAAGATCCAGCAAATCCTTCTAGTAAGAACTCTCGCAGACCCTCTCAATCGATTTAGAAAGGTAATTTACATCAGTGATGAAGCCTGCGAGAGTTAGTGTGAAGATCTGGTAAAGATCAAGCCAAAAAAGTGGTTTTGAACCCTCGTAGACAGTGAAATTTTCACCTCTTGCAAGAGTTAACTCTTGCAGAGAATTTTGTAGTGAGATCTGACCCAGATCTAGCTACTGTGAACCTTGCGAGAGTTAATTCTTAGAGATCTGAAAGATATCAAGTTTTTTAGCTGCAAAAATAGCTAAAGAACCCTCGCACAGCCAACTCTCGCACAAGATAACCCTCGTAGACCAGATCAGTGGAAAGATCTGCATCAGATCCAGCTACTGTCCAAATCTCAGGTCAATCAGTGCAAGGAGTAAAAAGTTATCAAGGAAAAACCACCGTAAAAGGCCTAAAATTCACTTCCGGCCGATCAGATCGATCAGATCTTTGAAGATCCAGACTGCATCCTACTGTATAAGCAAGATCCAATCACTTTGGAATGAATCTGAGATCGGGACGATCAATAGCACGAAGGATAGCAAATCAGGCACCACACCTTCCCAGATTAGCAGCTGTGTAACAAGAGGCAGAACCGGAACCAACACCAATGGATCCAATGGGCCAACCAATACCTGTCACTCCCTTGCAAGCAGTTCGGAGAGAGCCACGGATGGAAATACCAAAATATGACGGATCATCAGATTCCATCCGATTCCTCCAAATCTATGAGCAAGCTTGTAAAATCTACGGTGAACGGACACCTGCGGAGAAGCTGATGTTATTCCCTATGTCCCTAATGGCAATGGCTCAAGATTGGTTTTTCAACCTGTCAGAGGAAAAAAAATCCACCTACGCGCTTTAAACCAATTAAGTTCCTGGAAGACCCGTTTCTCCTGCTGAACAAAGTCAAGATGGAAAAAAGAGAAAGGGTCGAAGCATTAGAAGAGAACTAAAACGACGGGAGCAGTACGCTACTCTGCAAGAAGTGATGGAAGATGCCATCAGGGAAGGATGAGGGATCTGACGACGAATATCCTTCCACCCACACTCCTACTCCCTTGATCGCATCATCATCATCAAACACATCTGCTCTATCCACAAAACTGCTGTTGGAGCAAATGACAAAATTACACGAACAACAGATGGAGCAACTTACGGCGTAGTTTGATTAGAAACTGAAGGCCTTACAAGGAACTGTAGCAGTAACTCTACATCAACCGAAACCAAACCAGCTGCAGTATCCTCGACAAAAAAATGTATGGTATTCAGTATGCACGCAAAACCATACAGCGAACGAGTGTCCAGTCCTAAAGCAAAATCTGAGATTGACACATAGATTCTACCATCTGTGCAATTTGAGCTGACTGATGAACAGGTCCTACACCACGTGGACCCAGATCGTTACAAAACCAAGAGGGTACCAGCTCAACCACCACAAAGGTCTGCATTAGCGCAAGTCTCAAGGATCGATCCACCCAAGGCACCTGCGAATAAGAAGAATCAGTTGAAGCAACGCTATAACTAGGTGATCCGATGGAGTGACCTACCCGAAGAGGCAATAGCTACAGTGGACATTGATATTCGCAACCATAAGGCGAATGTCACAATAGTTTCGATGAAAGAGAACAAGGAGGAACCCACCAAAATGACAAAAAAAGAGCAAAAAGAAGGTGTTGGATTCCTTAAAGTCAATCAAGTTGGACTCAAATACAACGTCATCTTCTACACATGTGACAGAAAATAAAAAAATGACCAGTCGGGCCAAGATCAATATGCTGAAAGAGGAATCTTGACGAGCTCTAGTTCACGAGATGCTTGATACTTTTAAGAATTATACATTGGACGACATGGTAATCATGATGCTGCAAGCCCAATGAGAACCTGATCAAAGTTAGGCACCAGCGGAACAAGTCTTCGAGGGACCTGCGCGAACACAGCCGATGAATCTTGCGGAACCAGGAGAAGAAGAAAGGATAGTGCATGTGGGAGAGCAGTTAACACCCATGCAGTTCAAGAGACTACGATCCTTGTTGGTGGAATATAAAGACTGTTTTGCCTGGAGCTATAGTGATCTAAATGGCATTCCGCCAACAGTAGTCCAACATACCATACCCTTGGTAGATGGAGCAGTCCCCAAGGTAAGCCGTTACTACCGCTGCAACCTGAATTATGCAGAACTGATCAAGCAACAGTTGCAGAAGCTTATGGATGCAGATTTCATTTACGAAATTGAGCACACGGAATGGGTATCACCAATAGTTATAGTACCCAAGAAGAATGGCAAAATGCGGATCTGTGTGAATCTGAAGGCGCTTAATGCAGTCACCAAAAAGGACCATTTCTCTTTACCATTTACGGAAAGTGTCCTCGATAGAGTAGCTGGCAACGAAGCCTACAATTTTTTGGATGGCTTCAGTGGCTACAACCAGGTGAAAATAGCCCCCTAGGACCAACACAAGACAACATTTACCACGGAATGGGGAACTTATGCCTATAAAGTGATGCCATTCGGACTTTGCAATGCCCCAAGTACTTTCCAGCGAGTCATGCAGGTGACATTCAAAGATTATTTTCAAAAAATTTTGGAAGTTTTCTTGGACGATCTGTGCATGCATGGACCATATTCAGAACACTTATCCAATTTGGAGAAGGTGCTACAAAAATGTCGCGAATATCAGATCTCCCTGAATCCAGAAAAATGTCAATCCTGGCTCGTGGCTTGATACTCGGCCATATAGTGTCAAGACACGGGATCGCCACAGATCTATTATTGATCTACCACCACCGGGGACGATCCGAGAGGTCTACATTTTCATGGATCATGCTAACTATTATAGGATCTTCATTCTTGATTTTGCGGAGTTAGCCAGACCAATTTATAAGCTCACAACAGATCCACATTGGAATGAGGAAGCTCTAAAGGCTTTCCAGAAGATTAAGGATGCATTGGTCTCAACACCAATCTCACAACCACCCAATTGGTCCATTGAGTTTCATGTGCATACGAATGCATCAAAGTATGCAGTTGGAGCAGTCTTTACCTAGCCAGGTGAACACAAAAAGGATTTTCCAATCCGATTTGCAAGCCGACAGCTTAGTGATACCTAAATGAATAGTTTAACCACAGAGCGAAAAGCACTGGCAATGATCTATGCGGTTAAGAAGTTTTGACACTATTTGATGGCCACACATTTTGCTTTTTATACAGACCATCAACCCTTGCTATATCTCGTTAATAAAACTTGCAACACTGGGAGAATCACCAGATGGCTCCTTCTGTTGTTGGAATTTGATTTTCGGATAGTAGTTCGCAAGGGAAAACAACACTACATGGCAGATCATGTGTCACGAATCAAGGGAAAGGAGATTGCAACCCAACCTGATGATGAGCTGGCAGATGCTGCCTTATTCTACATAGACACAGTACCAGAATGGGCTGCCGACATTGTTGAATATCTAATGCAGGGCCAACCAGACAAATCACTACCAAAGGCGAAACAGCAGAAATTGATCTTGAATGCTAGACCTTATCAGCTGATTGCCGGCCAGTTGTATCGAAGAGGTCATGATGGAATTCTTCGACAATGTATTCTTCCTCATGAGGCCACCCAGATAATTTTGCTTTCACATGAAGGCATGGGTGGAGGTCATTTTGCATCTGACATTACAGTTCGCAAGATCCTACAATCAGGATGTTGGTGGCCATCCATTCATAAGGATACGGAGGAATACTTGAAAAAGTGCGATGTGTGCCAAAGGGCAAGGAAACCAACGAGATTGAATTATGATCTACTGCATCCAGTCTTAGCCCAAGCACCATTCGAAAAATGGGGATTGGATTATATTGGTCCAATTCACCCTGCAGCAAGGTGTTCCCAGGCTCGATACATAATCGTAGTCACAGACTACCTCACCAAATGGGTCGAAGCCAAGGCAGTAAGAGTAGCTGATGCTAGGACAACTGCCAAGTTCCTTCATAAAAATATCATTGTGTGCTTCGGATGCCCGGTGGAACTAGTCAGCAATCGCGGAAGCCATTTCATCAACGAGACCATCAAGGTCCTGTTGGAGGAATTCTTTGTGATCCACAAAACCAGTACACCTTATTATCCTCGTGGTAATGGGCAAGCAGAATCATTCAATAAGATCCTGTGTAGCGTGCTCACGAAAACAATTGAAGCCATGCTGCACTGTGGGCATTCAGGACAACATATAAAGGAAGCACTTATCAAACACCCTTCCAGTTGGTATATGGTCAGGATGTTGTGATGTCAGTAGAGTTTTTGGTTCCTTCATTAAGGATTGCCATCGCGCAATGTCTTAATGAGTCCAAATCTCTACAGCTATGCCACGAAGCTTTGCATAAATTCTGTGAAACACGCTTACTAGCTGTGCATGCATTGGCAGCTGAAAAGGAAAGACGTAAAGCTTGGCATGATCGCAGACTACAAAAGAAGGATCTTCGTTCAGGAGATCTGGTCCTGATGTATAAAACCAAGGCGATCAAGGGGAAGTTAAAATTCACTGGCGAAGGTCCTTATAGGATCAAGGAAATTCTTAATCATGGAGCCGTGAACTTAGAAAAGCTAGATGGGACGCCATTCGACACACTCATCAACGGTAGCCAGTTGCACAAGTACTGGCCACCGCAGTAAGACAGATCTAGATTGGGGGTGGCACATTACAAAAAGCTAATCTACTCAGCCATCACCGCTAGATCTAAGGAGATCAAGCCAAATCAAGCTAAATCCATCAAGATTCAGCCAGATCTAGCAAGATCGGAGAAATCCATCAGAATCCAAGGAGGATCCAGATCCTGATAGGATAAAAAAAGAAGCAGATCATCAGATTGACTAATGGATCTACTACCAAGAATCCATCAAAACTTTCAGAGAACTACCAACGGTCAGATCAAGCCTGGATGAAGTTGATTACCAGTTTACAAAAGTTAAAAATCAGAAAATCTCGAGATCTCGTCAAAAAACACTCTGAAAGAGCACTTTTTTCATGATTTTTTGAGATCCCCTGGGAGATAGCTCTTGAAAATTGGACAGTCACCAGATCTGACCTAGATGCATCCATGGAAATCTCTGCGAGAGTTCTTGATGGAGGAATCATCATTTTTTAGTGTATGCGAGAGTTCCCAGAAGTTGAATTTTCAGAACCCTCGCGGAGCTTTAAAATCATCTTACCAACCCTCGCAAGGTGCCTAAATGGAATCAGAGCAGTGAAATTAGCCTGCCTCCATGGTTTGATCTTGAAAATCCAATCACAGGAACAAGTTGTGCGAGAGATCACTTCTTGCGAGAGTTGAACCCTCACAGACAGCCTGAACCCTTGCAGAACCTTTGCATAGTAGTCAAATCACCTTCTAAACTCCCGCAGACTTCTCTGAGGTCTTAGAATTTTGTGAAGAAGGTGCCTGCCAAAATTTGGGTAGAACTGAGCAAGGAAAAGTGGATTTCACCTAATACGCACTCTAAATTTCGCTATATAAGGGCTGAATTCGAGTCATTTGTCACCTTTGCTAGCGAAGCTCTGTCGAAATTTCCACTGAAAATACCAAGTTTTGTGTTTTCAACCAAACTTTCTACCAGTTGTCATCTGCTCATATTAAACACCGATCTGTGCTCTAAACTACAATCATTGTCATCCAACACTCATATTCTCAGTTTTCTACTGTTTCCACATCTTTTTTCATTTTCCACCATTTTTTCTACTTTTTCGTTCGACCACTAATCATTCTTGCTAACATGGCCTCCTCATCCTCTGAAGACTCTGGCGCCAAACAGGTGATCCAGCGTGACATCCCCGAGGCCACGCAGATTTGGCCTCTACCCTCTGACACTCTGATCCAACCATGGCTACAGACAGCCGGCCCACTCCTTGACGCAATGGGTTTTTACCTGGCGCTCTTCCATTCCGAGATTAACATGGGCCTTGCCCTTCACGCTTACGCCACCTAGGATGAGGACAAGGCTCGTTTCCACTTCCTGTACCAAGGTACCACGTACAAGGTCAGGATTAACGTTGACTCGATGGTCACCGTTGGCATTATGTTTGGTGATTGTCAACCCATCTCCCATCGCCACGCCAAAGCTTTGATCAAACCATTCGTCACCCAAACCACACCAGAAATCCCCATCCAGACTAACAATGGTTACTTGATAGAAGCTATCACGGAACCCGTCATTCAAGCGGCTGCGCATCTGTTGAATAACTTTCTGGTTATTTCAACATTTCGCAAGGACAGAATCCAGTCTACGCTGCTGAGTCAGACAGTGAAATCCTTTCTGGAATTCCCTAACCCCTCCGTTGTGCCATACGACTGGCATAGCTTCCTTATTCGAGAACTAATAAACTCCATCAAACCCAACAACCATGAGCGAATCGCAGCAGGCCCCCTGTTGTGTAACTTTGCCTGTGCACTTCTCGAGACAAAAGTGCACGGTTTCCAACTCTCATCCCTCTTGTCTACCCTTGTGCCACGTACTAACCTTTATCCACCATCTCAAGCATCTACCTCCTCCCAACCTGCAATCATTAACACAACGGCCAGCAAACGAATGTGTGGCAGTGCCTCTACATCCACATCTCCACCTGTTACCCAAAGACGTGTCTCCACTACCGCACTAACTACTCCATCAACCACCGTCACTTCTTCTTCCGTGCAACCCCCCACTTCGATTTCTGTTGTCGCTACCTCTCTTCCTGTTCCATCCACATCTGTTTCTGTCTCCATCCCCGTTTCTTTTGTTGATACCACTCCTACTTCTCTTCTAGTGTCCACTACTCCATCCATCACCATTGCATCCTCCATCACTCCTGCCACCACCGTTGCTCCTCTCACATTCAATCCTTCTGATTCACAACTGTCCCCTGACACTCTGGCATGGATGCAAGTTATCAATTTTCACCCCCACGCCAGACACTTTTTGCTCCATCCTCACCTTCTTCCATACTCCACACCACCCTTCAGTTCCCCAATGTTTTTCCCATCCTCTCGTTCGGACAAACCGTCTTCACCCATGTTTCCACAGTTGTTTTTCACACCCCACCTGCTTCGCCAACAAAGGTTGCTGAGGGCAGCCAATCGCTGCCTGATGACACATTTGTACAAACAATTTTTGTATCATCACCAGATCGAGCTAACCCTACCGCCCAGATGGCATCAGGACAAATGAAAATCTGATCGAAGACAATGACGACGAAATTCCAAAAGTCGTCGGGGCCATTACAACACAAGCCCCTACCAATGCCAGTGTACCAGTTGCTCCCACAGATCTAACGACGGCGTACCAAACTCTAGGAAAATACATCCTGGATGCGGTAGTGGCCAAAGCTATTCTGGAAAGCAGGGTACTACATTTGGCAATGAGTAATACACAGTTGCAAGCAGACCTCACCAAGCTGCAGCAAGAGCTAATTCTAGCTCAGCAACATGAACAAGCAGGGCACCAGAAGATTGCCAAGCTGCAGCAAAAGGAGGAGGGCCTAAGCAAATATATTCAAAGCCTCTCCAAAGCGCTGACTGAGGCCTCCACAAAGGTGCGGGATCTTCAAGCTGAAGCATCCCAACGACTTGCCCCCATCCAGGCGCAACTTACACTTTTGGAAGCAGAGAACACGCGCCTGGGGACGGAGGTCAAAGCCTTACAAGACAAAAAGCTCGTCTGGTTAGCTCTGCACTGGACACAAGGCCGCTTTCCCAATCAGAGATGAATCTTCTATGGTGTCAGGTGCAGATTTATAGCCAAACCCTCAACAGCTACCAGGCAGAGTTCAATAAGTATCGGGCAAGCGCAACGCAAGAGCTCGCCCAGGCCAAGCAAGCCCTCAGATGCGGTTGCTGCGACGTGAGACCAGAGCCAAGGCGCAACCACCAGCCAAGGCCAAGCAACATCATCCAGAGGTTAGCGTACGATATCTGCTTGTCGGGCCTTCCGAAGACCGAAGTCCGTGGAGGAGAACATCAATGAATTTTTATCCAAATATCCCCACGAATCATCAAGAGACGGCTGACAGATATCATTCTCAGCTCAGACCATCAAGGAAAAAGAACTGCAAGCCTTACCCGCCCTCCAACCACAATCGGAGTGGCGACAACAGTTATTTGAGAGAGACCCTGTGGCCATCAGGGCTTACGTGATGAGTCCGCAACAGTTACGGGTGAACGCGCATTTCCTACCATGTCTAAGAAGATCCAAATGGGCGAAATGCGGCACTCCTCTAGACTAGATCACACTGCACAATTTCAACTAGCCAATCATCAAATCCGAATATGGGTGGACTACGGATGTAGACGCTAGAAGGGCTCTCTCCGCATTCGCCAGTCACTACATTGATTTCCTTCCCTCCATATTTTTTGACCCAAATAAGGTGCTAGCTTCCGACAAAGTCGAATACCAGCTGCCAGTCGCTCGCATATATTACTGAGCTGCATTCCTTGGAGATCCCTGGACGAAACGATTCCAAGCATGGGTGGATCAGAAATGGCTGATAGGAGTCCACAAGTCCTTCCACACGCCAAAGGACTCGAAGAAACTGGACCGTCTCAACTTCATGGAAGACGTTACGGGCTATCTGATCCACCAGAGGCGGTCCAAGAGAACGCTATACTAAACTGGCAGAGTGCCAAGGGACCGGCACTACTTCAGGCCGTGGTCCTGTTGGGGATATTCCCAACAAAGTGTTAATAAATAAAATCCTCCAATAAAATGTGTTGCAAGGGCATGGCATCCTGTGTGTATAAGCCCATGGCCCAATGAGCACGCAATTAAAGTTGTAAATAAAATAAACTTGACTTGGGCCTTGGAATTAAAATAAAACTAGAGGCCCAATGTCATTTTTAAACTTAGAGATTACATTTTAGAGTTGGGTCCAAATTGGGACTCACATGAATCTTGTGATTTCTAATGTACTTTCTGTGGACCCTTGGATCAAGTTGGGTCCAAGATGAATGGATAGGATCATTGTGAATATTAGCCAATAAGATTGAGGGGCAAGGGCCTTCTCCATTTTATAAAAAGGCACAATTTGTACACTATTTTCATGCCTAATGAGAAGGAGGAAACTCTACCAATTTTGGAAGAGAAGCATCCTCATTTGCAATTCAATGCTTGCTATTGCTCTTGTTGTTTCCATTTGCTTTCAAGTTCATGCTTGTTGGTTTCAATAGTTTAAGTTTCTTTTTTAGCAAGTACAATGTGCATTTGAGCTAACCTCCACCCTCACTCTCTATCTCTCTCTCTTTCTCTTCCCTTCTCAATCTCTTCTTCTCCATTCCTTCTCTTCAACCAAAACCATGATGAATGTTAATGTAGAGGAGTAGAGGAGTAGTATAGTGGTGAGTAGAGCTAAGGGAGAAAGTATGAAACTAACTAAAAGTAGCATCTATGCTTAGTTAGGTACCTATCCAGTGATCTAACCTTTGTTGACAGGCGGGAGGGCTATACTACGAGAGATCTTCGACCCCACAGTTGCCAATGTGTCCATCCATCGCACAATATCTATTTCAGAATTGTAATGGCCCCCCCTTGCCTTGCCTTGGGCGATCAATTGTGTGATCAGTGGTGGACAACCCATCATCAGCTTTTGGTGTAATCGGTTTCACCGCCCATGTGGTTGGATCAACCTTTACAACATGTTCTCTATTTTTAAAAGTAAGTTTTCCAGTCCCCCAGTTGTGAACCACTTGTGCGATCCTCAATCAAGGTCTTCTTAGTAAAATGGTATGCAGAAGGGGATTCTGATATGTCCATCACCACAAAAGTGACTACAAACTGCATTCCTGCTATTTTCATAAGGATGTCATTAGCTACACCTTTTAGTTTTACACAAGATTAATTTGCTAACTTGATGACAAATTTTGCTGGTTTCAATCCTTGCATACCCCATTTCTGATACAAGGTAGTGGATATCAAATTTACACCCGATCCTCCATCTACCACTGCTGCTTCATCCTCGAACCTCTTATGCTTGATAGGCAGGATGATATTTTGTTCTTCACTTTCCCATGCTGTCCCGATATGGAGCACGTTGCTCGTTCCTTCGTAGCTCCCACAGTATAAGAGCTCTTCCGCTATTATTTCTGGTTTCGCTTTGGCCCATTCAGCAAGGATGCTCTTGGCTTGAGGTGAAATTTGCAGTAACTCACCGAGTGATAAGTTCACTCAGCTAGACAGTAAACTGGTGAGCACACCTATGGCACTTCCATATGGAACAATGGTTCGTGATGATGCAAGCAATCATTTTGATTCGTTCGCACAGGGGAGGCCACTGGTGGTGCTGGTTCCTCCCTATATTGAGGTCTTGCAGGAGCTTCTCGTGCTTGTGCAGCTTTCTCTTCTTGTGCTTTCTGTATCCAATGGCGGGCCTTATGGTATATTCTTCCTTATTCCCTCACATTCATCCTGCAGCTGAGGGTTGGTCGTCAGCCATTGATATTGATGGAGGTGGTGATGAGGCCACTCCCCTTCGTTTTTGTGCTCACGTAACTGCTAGCACTGGAACATGGAAATTTTGCTTTTCTTGTGGCGTCCTTCATGGAACTATTGTTGGTTGTAATGTGATTAGATTCAAGGGTGCACTTGTTCCAGGTTTAACTAGACAGTTCTTATAGCAATGCCCGTATCCGCATTCTCTACAAAAGGCCGTATATTGTTCCTTATAAGGACATCCAACAATTTTGTGGCCTTCGCCGCATCCATAGTAGCCATAGATCCCATCTCCCTGACATTGAGGTTGTGTAGTGTAGGTCACATAGTATTCATTGATTGTCGAATCGACAAATGCTCGTGGCACCATGAAAAATGCCGATCAACATTTTTTGATGTTTGGCTACATCGCATATCCACTACTGGCATTTTATGTCAATCAAAATTTCACTTATGCCTTGCGACATTTTTGGCAATTTGGAAAAAAGCCATTTGGCATTTTTTAGTCTTGCCAAACTGCATGTAGATATGCAAGGAATGTCGTTCAATGTCGAACTCTTTGTGTTTCTCTTGGGAGAATGCCGATCAGTGCCTAATATGTAGGGATTTTTCCTAATTTGAACCATAATTGTTTCAATAGACTACATTCTAAGAGACTAAGTGAATGGATATAGATTACACAAGATTAGTTAGCACTAGCAAAATCTTGACTAAGAAACTTGTTTAGGCAAGGAAGAGGCCATTCTTTTAGTCCAAAAAGTGCCCCAATGACAATTCATTCAACTTGGGAGATTCAATCTCTCACATAAATAGTAGGACAAAGAAAAATACAAATTATTTTTCAAGAAGGTATTTTCACAAGCATCATTGATGTGTTGTACAATCCAAATTTGACTAAAATTTTGTTATTCATAAGTTGAATTGCCTTCTTTGGAGATCTTATATGATCCAATCTTTGATGTTAAGACAACAAAAGTTATATTCTTGTTGAAGGTTTTAGAGATAGTTATGTATACAAGTTTTGTCATGAATTTTCATCCAAACCTAAAGCCATGTCAATTGAAAGTTCTATTGACAAGAATGTCTTATAGCATCAAAGATTCAAACACATCTGTATTAGAAATCTTAACTACATGCATGAATATAAATCGGTTGAATGGCTTAGATCTCCATTCTACTTCAACTCACACGTGTGAATCTTGTATAGTTGAAAAACATTTAAACAACAAATTTCTAAGGAAACAAGCTCATAGAGCTAATCCCTTCTTGGAATTGCTTAGAGTGATATTTGTTGTCCTACACAAACCACATTTTTAGGAGGAATTAAGTTTTTTATAACTTTAATTTTGTGAATTTTGAAGACCCACTATTGTCCCTTTTTTTGAAGCAAAATCTCTGATCTAAGGTATTATTCTAGGACAAAACACATTCAAGTTTGATTTCATTTTGTCAAGGAAAAAGTCCCAAATTGAATTGATTTATTGTGCAATATATTTGATGACAACAAACATCTCCACTAAACCTCTACTGCATCTCAAACTAGAAAAGATGCTTAATCTTGAAAAGTGTTTCCAATTAAATTATGGAGGATTGTTTGAATTTTGAATTCCACTTCAAACCCTTCTATCACAAGCTTGCAAAAAGTTCATGGTTCTATCATAGAGAAAAACCTACATATTTGTACGTGATGTTGAGAAGGCCCTATCGAATTGATCTTGAGTAATTTGGACCGTGGTCAACAAAAATGAATGTAATCTTGCACACAATCTATAGAATTGATCTAAATCTTGAATGTGATCTCAAAGAAAATGTCAACCTATAGCAAAGCATGAGTCTCAAACAATCTCAAGCTTGTAGATGTACATAAGATCTTCAATAGGCATCGTTATTCAATGTTACAACTTTCTTTATGATATATATTGTGATAAACTCATGTTACAACTTTCTTTATGACATATATTGTGATAAACTCATGACGTGATTGAAAATTATCATATTCTTATTTTTGTTCATTCTCCATAAAGAGACTACAAAAATAGCACATATTATTTGTGACACTATTTTTGCGAATGAAGTTATATAAAAAAAACTCAATATATTTAAAATGTGATATATTGCTAAAAATAAAAGTGAAATAGTTCAATTATTATCATAATCTTAATTTAGTAATATTCTTATTTTACAAATTTTCTTATGTATATACAAGTTTGAATATATATAAAACAATAGTTTTCTTTTTTGGCTTTGTCATAATTTTAATAATATAAAGATTTTATTCAATGCAACAGTTTATATTTGTTAAGTATTTTGATTATTGGCAAATTTGAAAATAAAATTGAAATTAAAAAAAAGTGTCCTAATCATTTATCTATTTATTTGTGTGTGGCTGGCTCTTCTTCTTCGAATATATCTTCTTCTTCAAACCCCTTTGGCACTGTGGCATCGAACTGCTTTGGAGACGGAATAGCATGAACGACCCTGATGGTGTCCGATGCGACATCAGCTTGAGCTTGTTGGTTGATCTAGAAGGAATCATCAAAGCCAGTAGAGGTATCATGGAATTGTTCGAATCCTCTTCCAGGGGATTGGAGTTCAAAAGGTCCTAGGCTTTTGGGCATCTCAAAGATTTCATCTGGGCCCAGTGGGTCAGAATCATCGAACATATCCATGAATGTTTGGGTGTTTGGGAAAATGACTCGGATCTGTGAGGGTGAGGCGGCTTGGGCAGTTGTGATTGGAATGGTAGATCCAATAATCATAGACTGACCGTGTGAGGAAGCGGAGGCGAGGGATGCATCAGTGGATTGAAAACGGGTAGTTTAGTGCAAATTGCAACAGGGGGTGGAAGCACAACGGTGGTTGATTGCCTAGTATGACGACGTGATGCGGAAGGCGAGTCAGGAATGACGATCTCGCTACGTACACGACGACGACTATGTGAACTCGACACTTGTTGTGAGGATTCAGCTGGTGCTTCTTCATATATTAAAAGCACAGAATCCATGCTGAAGCCATGGATTTTATTAACAAGGTGTGAGGTTGCTAGGAGTGACAATAACTGACCATCGGCAAACTGTTGCTTGGTATTGTTCTTGATAGTTCGTTTGAGCTCTCCAAACATAGTTATTTGGCATGATTAAATGGTTCCAGATGTGCTTTAGCTATTTTGGCATGAGATTCAACTATGCTATGCAGTATCTGGGAAGAAATGCGGTCTTTCCTGAGGTTTCCAGTCATCAAGAAGTTATTAAGGAGCTGAGCAACTACATGGATGAAATTCCTATGGCAACAAGGGCGCACACCTTGTGTGTGGCTCCTTGAAAGGGAATATAAACTTTGGATTTCTCCTCCTTCTAGGTACTGAAGGCAAGAGTGATAAAATCCATGTTAATTCGTCCCAAGAAGGCCCTCTCATGAATACTCATTTGCAGTGAGCAGAGGCTCTGCAAGGGTCATCCATTGAGTGACCATGCTTGTGCTAGGAAGTATTCTGATGTCCATTACACATTGGACATCATGATGGATAGTATAAGGAGACGAAAGAGAAGTATCATGATGGAACAAGGTCAGAAACCGAAAGTATTTGGTGCGAGTGTATAGCGAAAAACAGTATAGAAGGTTTGGAAGGCTTTGATCGCTAGAAAAATCGGCAAGAGCTAGCACAAGTGAGAAATGAAATCGAATTCTGCCCTTTTATAGGCTGATTTGGAAGACAATGTACTAGTTTGGTTGTTCAGTTTTGGACCAAACTTTGCAGGCTTGCTCAGTACTATGAAAATAGGTTATAAAAATCTCGGCAAAGGTTTCTAAAGCACTGAACTGTTATGGCAAAGGATTTCAAGATCTGGCGAGGGTTCGTCCTTCGCCCAAGTATTGTCATAAATGCAAATTTTCAAGATCTGAACCTATAACCGGCCTAAATTTGGCATTTAAAATCCATTTGGCATGTCAGCAAAGGTTAATGAGTATGGGAAGATGCTCGCGACGAACATTTCCAAAATGGCATAATGTTGACTTTTGCCTAAGGTAAAAGCAAGTACCAACTGGTTAAAATAATGTTCGCCCAACTCAGTATGGTTATATCTGAGGTGGATCTTGCTTCTGAAAACTCGACGAACAATTTTAAAACAGTTTGTGCAAGAAATGACCAAAAAAGTAATTGTCCAAGTCATTTTGCCACAAAGATCTGATTCTTGAAAATACTTTTCTTCAATTTTCCTTGATCTAATGATATTTCTGACTTTTGCTCATCAGTCTTACTTTTTTTTTTTTTTACTGTCTTTTCCAAAGAAAATATCAATTAAGTAGTCAAGCCCCATTGCGCCAAATGGCTGTCCACACAGTGAATTATGAGGCCACCATCGCTGATTTCCCCGTAAACAAAGAAACTACAAGTTTCTCCATGAATTCTCCCTGAAATTCACCTTACAACAATAATTCTGATCTTTCCTGAAGCTCCAATCGAAGGAACTTTGCTGTCTCCAGCCATCCAGATTGCTGATACCCCGTATGGAGTCCTCTCTCCTGAGACGCTCTGAGTGCTATTTCTCCTGGTGAAAGACATTATCCCATAGCTCCACCGAATCATGCATGCCTGCATCACCTAGACGCTCTGATACCAAGTTAAAATTCCGATAGAATCTAGTGTAGTATGCAGATCACATCAATCAATCACCATAGCCACTCCTCACAAGCCTCAAAGATGGCACAACAAAAGTTATTAGATTACAAAGAAACATTGTACATGAGTATTCACAAATTGCATGAAAAGGCAAGTGTCCTAAAATTGGCCTACCACCTGTCAAAGGGCCCAGTATGGCCAAATTCAACCGACAAACTTGGGACATGCCCTCAAGTATTGCAAGTACTGTAAATAACTCTATATAGGCTAATTTTTCCTACATGTGACTACTCGGCTAACCCAAGTAGTCGGCTATGGGACAAGTGCCCGCCAACTAATATAATGATAGGGTCACGTCCCAATCACTACTGAAAACAGTAAACTGACTAACTGGACATTTATTACAGTATCACATTTGAAGCTTATAATAATGAATCAGATCAAAACTGATTTCTAACTTTCTTAGCAACCATTCAAAAGTTATAGCTAGTCAAAGTTTCAAAAGACCCAATACATGTTCTATGCACGGATAAAGGACCCTTTTAACCAAATATCACTTCTGTGCATGGATAGAGGATCCCCTCAGTGAGAGGGTACTCTATGGTCTCACAAAAGCGATATTGGATTTTTTTAGAAACTTTGACTGGCTATAACTTTTGAACAGTAGCTCGGAAGTAGTCATGTAGGGTACCATTGAAAAGCTCTCGTCGAGCGCTTTCCAATGATACTTTTCATCTCAAGCGAAGCTATGGTTAGAAAGTTATATTATTTGTAATAATAAATTGCATATTGTACTATGGATAATATGTCAAACTTGCATGCTGAACCTGACGCTGAATTATAGTGTCATTAAAAAGAACTTTTTTTTTTCAATTTTAATGAGCTACGCTACATAAATTTCAAATTGAGTGTTTTGATTGGTCCATGGATAAGAAAAAATTGAGAAAAATATAAAAAAAATCTTTACAAAGGGCCTTTTTTGGATTTAGAACTTTTCTAATGATTACATTTTTCAAGCAATGAACAAGGTTGTGTGGTGCTTGATAAAAATTTAAAAAAGTTTGTAATCTTTTTCGACCTACGCCACTCACCCACTCGTAGGACTTTTTGTGGGGTCATCGTAGACTCATGCATAGACGCACACTAAGGGAGAGATTTTTTTTTTTTTAACATGAGTCTGTAGAAGGTGTAGGCACTCCTAAAAAACTTATGGGATAAAAGCTCACAAGCACACATGACAAGCAACGAGGCAACGAAGCAGTATCCAGCATTGGCTTGGAATTTGACGTGCACCCCTACCACCTGATGGGCTTTTCTTTCTTTCACCTTTCACATGACATGTAAGAGTACCTATCAAATAAAATAAATATGAACCTTTCAACTTTCAACCACTTTTTACATATATTCTTGTAGTATTTTACAATAGAATTTTAAAATTTTTAACACAGCATGGCATTTGAGATTTTAAAGTTATCGTTCAAATGAAAGGGCAATCTTTAAGTTTGTCATTCAAATGATAGGCTTTTGAAATTTTTGCCTTTCAAAAGCAAACTAGCCTTTGATTTGCATTGCAGCTTGCAAATGCCAAGCCTATCTGCAGCAACATAAACCACCTAGGGCCACCAGAAGTTCTCAAAAGTGTGTCAATCATGGGCTCCCTCTGCCACAAGGCCATTGCCTAGTACTAGAGAATACTTCTAAAATTTTAGAGCCCACATGAACCTCGTGGAGCAACACTACATACTGATTCCTCATCATTGCACATTTCTTTCATATTTCTCTCGTCTCCCTTCAGACCCTTCTCCTCCCTCTCTATTTCTATAGCTCCATTGACCGGGTCTGTTGATCTCTGAGTCTAAAGGTATGGATGTTACCTTCTTGTTGTATTAGATTGGGTCTGTTGATCTTTTAGTCTATAGCACTGTTAGTTAACTTCGGGTGACAGAAGAAAAGCGACATGGTGGCTCCAAGCGATCTGCTATACGAGATATGGGGGGTGAAGGTGTATTCCGACGGCACAGTCGATAGAACAGAAGCCGAACAGCTCCTTCCCACGGTGTCAGCCAATGCTGAGCTAGCCACAGCAGGTAGCTTCTCCAAGGATGTGGTGATCGACAGCAGCACTGGAACATGGGCTCGCATTTATGTTCCCGAATCGGCGATGTCTTCTGCAGAGGCCAGAGATACAAAGCTTCCCATACTGCTGTATTTCCACGGAGGTGGATTCGTGTTATGCAGTGCAGCATCCGTCCTCTTCCACGACTACTGCTGCAAGGTTGCCAGCAGATTGAAAGCAATACTGATCTCAGTGGATTACAGATTAGCACCCGAGCACAAGCTTCCTGCAGCCTTTGACGATGGTTTCGCAGCATTGAAGTGGCTTCAAGCCCAGGCGAGCAAAACCCCTCAAACCCATCAAGATCCGTGGCTATCTTCACACGCGGACTTTTCAAAGTGCATCCTCATGGGCCACAGCGCGGGGGGTACCATCGTAGCTGAGGTAGCGCTGAGGGCCGCAAGCGAGGGGGTTGAGCCTGTGCAAATCCGAGGCCTGATACTGGCAATACCATTCTTCGGCGGAATAGAGAGGACTAACTCCGAACTGGAGCATGGGTATAGCGTTGAGGATGTCCCTCTATCCTTCACAGATGCTTGCTGGGCTGCATCGCTACCGGAGGGAGCAGACAGAAGCCATCGCTACTGCTGCTTCATGGGTGCGGAGACGCAGGCAGCGATGGAGAGAGAGACGATGCCGCCATCGCTGGTGGTGATAGGAACCCGCGACCCCCTGCGTGATCGCCAGGTCCAATTCGTCGAGTTTGTTCGGAAAGCAGGTCACCGCGTGACCCTGCTAGAATTTGACCGGTGTGTCCACGATGATCTCTTGTATCCCGAAGTCACTGGGGAAGCAGACTTAGACCAGGCCCATTTGACCATGCAACACTTCCTCTTTCAATGCTTCCAAGGCATAATAGAGAACTCTCTCATATAGATAATTTTAAGACTATTAGTTTTATTAGCTTTGCCGCGATAGCTCTAAGCTCTAACAACACTTCTCTCCAAGCTTACACCTGTTTTGCTTGGCAGATGACTTTTTAGACTATTCTTTTCTATTAGCTTTGCTGCGATAGCGCTAAGCCGTAGCAACACTTCTCTCATAGACTTACACGTCTTTTGTTGGGGAGTTTGAATTTAAATCTACATTTTTTTTTGTATCTACAATCCTTCAAATTATGTCGATTGTTTATATCTTGATTTTCTCGTACAATTCCTTGAACATCTTGTAAGTGTTTTGATTTTTTTTGGGCCTTGCAAAAAGGAAAATTATGGCCTCAAGTTGGTGAGTGAAGATTTTGCAAAAATTAACATTGAAGCCATCATCTTAAACAATAAGGGTATGTGCAAACAGATAGCTTTGTCACATTGCTAAGGACTTTATTGCAAAAACTTGTTCATTTAAAGATATTGCACCTCTATATGCAGGTCGCAATTTGCAAAAAAAAATCATGTCCCTCTTATTTTCTTGCATTCATCCCTAAGCCCTCAACCTACATGACACACAAACATCATCACCAACAACAATAATCAAATAAAGAACACCTATTTTCATTTACAAAATCATTTCATATATGTTTTTATCAGTAATCTCTCTACTCATATACTCATTTAAAAGCAAAGTTCAATTTGCAAAGTAAGAAAATTAAATGCTAACTATTATGTCAACTAGAATTGAAATATAACTACCTTGCTTCTAATCTTAGACAATTACATTTTTTCTTCTTGAAGTTCGTTGCTATGCCTTTGTAAAATACCATAATGTTCTTGTTTTGGAATTGGCATCTCACAAATTCCCTCCAACTTTAGATTTTCCTAGATTGTGTTGAAACTTTTGGTCGTTTTCAATTTAAACTTACTTTATCCTAGACGACATTGTGCATAGATTTTGTTTATGATATTTCCAATCATCAACCACAAGATATATTATTCATTTGATGCTTGGATAAGAGTGTTTGATGTGGCAATATAGACTCAAGCTTGAATCCTAGTCTACATGCAAATTTGACAAATGAATGTATTAAGTATTGTACATACTCATGCAGATGCTAAGTGATATTGTTACAAAATAAGGTGATCAATATATTCGTGATGAGAAGCTTTGAGTTATGTCGGGCATTCAAATCATTAAAACTTTAACAAAAAAATAAAGATTGTAGTTTCAAAAAATTAATGAAGGAACCAAAAACTCTACTGACATCACAACATCCTGACCATATACCAACTGGAAGGGTGTTAGCTAAAAATCTAGAAACAATGTGATTAAACAATAAAAGTACCAAACAATAGCTCCATCATGGACTCAAAATGATTCGTTTTTACCTTTTCTGAAATTGGCAAGTCACATGTGAAATCATTTGAAAATAATAACATCTGAAAAGAGAAAGTTTTTAGTATGCCTCTCCTATAAGTTGCAAATTGGTAAATTTGACGCATACATACAAAATAGAGAAACATGTTGTATAATCCTCTGACAATAATTAAGTACCTATTTATGATCCGTCAATCATAAATATTTAGATTTGTCTGATTCGTCAGTCATAATTTTTTGGAATCCAAAACCATAATCATTTACAGGATACTAGAGTATATGTCCAACATAACTCAGGAAAAGTAAGAATCATTCCAAAGTCTTTCCACTAAGAAAATACAAGATTCAGGAATATTCTTCAAACAAGATTCTTTAACTGAAGTGCAAAAGTCAAGTTCTATAAACCACTGGTAATTAAAGACTGAATGCATATCAACTTGACAATCATTTTCAACTACAAAAAAAACTTTAGATTACTATCTAGAATCAAATCTAGATATTCAAAGTCTTGCTGAATATCAATTCAGATATTATTCTCGGATTTATTATGATTTGCTATCCAATTGAGCTCTCTGGGATACAATCACTAATGAGTTGAGTCTATTCCTTAATTGAGGAATACTCTATCCCAAGAATACTGTATATCCAATGCACATAATTTTAACTCATGAACCCAAATGATTCACTAATCATGCATCTTACAAGCAATATAATTAACAAACTATCAGTTCTTGGTGAATCCCCTTCACACTGATCATTTTACCAATTAACTTCATCTTGGAGTAATCAACTACTCAAGTTAATTGCCAATGATTCAGAAATCTCAAATGTCTAGGTGCAGATTTTAATTATACTACCATAACACCACATTTAGATCCATATCTTCATGAGTAAATAACATATCCAGAAAATCTCTGAGACGAATAAAATTCACTCTCATCAGTTTTCCAATCCAATTTCCTCCAATAGCATAATTTCTTCAACTCAATCAACTCCTCTCTGATCCTAGTACTAAAACTAAGATTAGGTTGATCCAATACAAAACTCTCAGACTTAAATTCTGGTCAAACTTACTTCTATTCCAATCAAAATGGAATTAGTAACATTTGACCTTTCATTGTACTACTTATAGAGAATGATTCAAATATCAAACCTGTTCTAGTTCTAGATTGTCCACACAATCCCTAGAGAATTTTTCTTATTCGAAAAGTTTCAATTAGATATCTTACTCTGAATCTATCCAAAATTACTTTCAGAAAAATCTCATTTCTATATCAAAACTGGTTCTTTTCCGAAAACTATGCAATCCACAAATTCCCAAATAAAATTTTATCCCACCACTTCACCCCTCCTTTTAAAGAAATCATAAATTTCAATAAAAGTTACCTAGAAAGATGAATATGAAAATATCTAAGTCCAAGAAAATTCAGTAATAAGTGCTTCCACAAAAGGATTCGGTCAATTACAAACATGATCTGAAACAACAAGTACAATGATACTAGATAGCAATCATGCATAAAAATCACAAGACAAATGACTAGAAATCTCACAAAAGTGTAGAGTGCAAAAGTCTCATCAATTTTCTTAGCAAAATGATGATCCTTTTATGGATCAAGTACATCCATGAGTCTGGTACAGTCCAGCAGGCCTTCACACGTGTGAAGAGTGCCACATCACTCAGATCTATCCATTTTATCCATCCTTGATCCTTATCCAATAGTTGACCTTCTAGAATATGACTAAAATCCAAAAAGCTAGTCTCCTAGAATATAGGAATATTCCCTACAAAATAGGATCTAAGGAAAATGGTCAACTCTTATCTTCTAGTACTCTATACACATGTGTGAACATCCACTTGCCATGTGGGAGCATTTACTCATGCACATGCAAGGAAAAGCTAATTTGTAGGTGACTAGTCAACTTGACTAAAAACTAGTCATTTCATGTTCACACTAACTAGAATGATACAAAATCAATTTGGATATATACAAACATGAAAAGTACATCCTTTCACACGTGGGAACAGGATCCACACATGTGAAATCATATCATCAACATATTCTAATGTTTGATCAATATTTACATGAACCAATGTCAAGTGAGAAGTGACAATTTTCAACACTCCTCCTCACTTCTAACTTGGCAAATCTAGTGTACATCTATCTACAATTCCAAGAGCATATCTTAACTTAAAAAATGGATCTTTGGACAATGGTTTGGTTAAGATATCAGCTATGCATTCGGATGATGGTACATGATGTAGTTGCACTTCCTTGGATTGTATCTTCTCCCTCACAAAGTGGTGAGCTATCTCAATATGCTTTGTTCTGGCATGGAAGATAGGATTTGAAGCAATTTGTTGAGAAGCTTGATTGTCACAAAATATGTAAGGGATCTCCTCGGCCTCTAGAACATGTAGTTCCATCAAGAGTCTTCTTAGCCATAGGAGCTCTTTGGTTGTTGAAGTGAATGCCTTGTACTCGGCTTCACAAGAAGATAGTGAGATTGTATCTTGCTTTTTGGAAAGCCAAGATATCACTCCTCCACAAAGAAATGTTGCAAATGCACTAATGGACTTCCTATCCATCTTGTCACCTACAAAATCTGAATCTGAGTAGGCTCTCAAGTGCAAGTTAGATCCTTCATAAAGTATGCCAAAAAATCTAGTACTAGAAACATATCTAAGTACTCTCTTGGCACTTTTCCAATGATGAACTAAAGGAGCTTGCATACTTTGACTCAACTTGCTTACACAAAAACTTAAGTCAGGTCTAGTGATAGTTAAATAGATTAGAGAGCCTATAAGCTTCCTAAAGAGAGTGATGTCCTCAAAGGATGCTTCATCACCTTCATTAGTTGCTTTCACAACATGCTCCATAGGGGTGTCTTAGATTGACTTATGAGAGTACAATTGCTACTTCTAGACACTTCTATCCCAAGTATAAACTTTAGGAAGCCTAGATCTACCATCTTGAACTCACTAGATAAGTCAACTTTTACTTTGCCTATGCCATGATCATCATTTCCTGTCATAATGATGTCATCAACATAAAAAACCAAAATGATGATCTTTCCTTCATTACATTTGAAATATAAAGAAGGTTCATAAGCACTTAGTACAAAGCCAAGGGAATAGAGAAAATCATGCAACCTAGAGTACCATATAGGCTCTTCCTTAAGTAGCACACCTTTTGCTCCTCAACCAACCTTGATGAAGCCCTCGGGTTGCATCATGTAGATTTCCTCTTCTAAGAAGCCATTCAAGAAGG